>WTSP01006710.1:18013-82564 GCA_025331215.1 Actenoides lindsayi | reverse complement strand
TTCCCCATTTTAGTTAAAATACTTCCCCACAAGTAATGCCTTAGTTACATTATAAACTGCCATGTATTCCCCTTCTTTAATCTGGGTAAAATAAATATAAAACCCCAAAATCACTTGACCTTAGGGGGAAAAAAAAAAAAAAAATCTTTCTAATAGGATTCTCACATTTTTAATACAACTTCATCTTGTCCTTCAATAACAACAAAAGAAATACTAGCTGCTAAAAGGAAAAACCTGTTTCAGAAGTATTACATATGTATCTTCATAACATATATCTCATTACCATCATGTCTGTTAAAAAAAGGACTAGCTGTAGTCTTCCATTATCTATAGTACTCACCATTAATCCATCGTTTGTTGCTGATAAAGCAGCAATCTTTAATTACACACGGTACACGACTGTTGTCTCACACCACATTAACAAACTGTACCAAGTATTTTGAGATTACTACAAACCTGTGAACCATACATTAGTCATTGTATTTTATCCAGTTGTCTATAGAACATGGATTTACCTTGCAACCTTAATACCACCCACCTGAAGAAGATGGTTCATCTCTCTACTTAATGATGTACAGTTGCACCAGGGTTAACTGAGCATCTTAAATTAAAATGAGGTATTCCCTTTCCACTGTCTCCTTTCTTAACATCCTCATGTATCAGGCATTTACACATCTGAGCACATGCTGATTGCTTTACTATTTGCACCATTCTACTCCATAATTACATCAGATGGTAAAATGCAAATTGCAATAGTTCCATTCCTAAATGCAAGGTGCCCCATGAGATATTTAATTCTTCATGATTGAAGTTCACTATGAAAAAGAGAAAGTTTACACAGAAAAAGCTTGCAAAACCCAGTGTTTAGATAGCATAGCAAAAAGGGACAAGGTCATTTCTACCCATAAAATCTGAGGGAATAACAAAGACAGGTTAAGAGGTTTCAGTCTTCTTTCAAGAAAGTCCTAAACTAGTCTTATTACCAAGACTACTACTACTTTCACTTGTGAACAAATCTTGAAAATCTGATGCCACTGCTAAGATTTATTATACCAGTAAATATTTTATTGGATGAACTCTACTGCAGAGCACAGAAAGGTCCTCTCTTACAAGGCTCTTAGCAGCTCCTCACTGTCATTCCCATGAAATATCATTTCCCTTAACATGCGAATACAGGCAGTCAGACAATGAGCTTTGAGTTACTGCTGCCAACCCCTTGCTGTGATCAGGAGTCTTGTATGGGGCCAAGTAGCACAAGTAGTTTTCTGAAGAACTGCTGTGGCTCCAGCTTGTCCATGCTCTACACTTCTCCTCAGTCAATCAAAACAGCTGAAAGACAGATTTACGTATTTCATAAGTTAAGTGACACTAACCTGGTGGGTGGACCATGCATAAAAGCTGTGGGCTGCATTTCTATCCTTCCTGTAAATCTGTACTCCTTACACCTCCTTAATAAACTTATAAATAAATTAACTGCTTCCACTTCCCTCAAAACTAGTTTCCAGAGCATCCAAAGGAGCATTTGTAATCGTAGTCCTTGAAAACTAAGGCAACAGCAAAAATCCTATCTTATGACACTTCTAACAGCACTACAATACCACAATTCAAGGAAAATTACAGTATTGCCCCTCTCTGGGGTATAGGCAGTCAATAACTTATTAGCAAAACATCCTTTATAAGGGGATGTATGCTGACATCTGGCTAGTGGCATTTTTTTTGTCATTTGTTTTGGTTTTGTGGTTTTTTCCTGTTTGTTTGGGGGTTTGTTGTTTTGGTTTTTTTTTTTTCCTTTTTATTTTTTTTCCTACAAAACTGCACAAGGGCTCATAAACAATGTTTTACATAGTAAGCTTGTAGCGCTAGTAGCAAAGATGCCAGAGAGGTCTTCAGCCTTTTTCAATTATAGCAGTTCTCACGCACAAAAAGGTCCCAGGTTTATCAGCATCATAACAGTGACATTAGGTTTACTAGGTTGGAATTGGAAGTGTTATCACCCTAACACCCAATGTATTCACAGAATCATAGAATGTTTTGCGTTGGAAAAGACTTTTAAAGGACATTTAATCCAAGCCCCCTCCAGTAAGCAGGGACATCTTCAACTAGCTCAGGTTGCTCAGAGCCCCGTCCAACCTGACCTTGAAGTTTTCCAGGGTGGGGGTATCTATCACCTCTCCTGGCAACCTGGGCCAGTGTTTCACCAGCCTCATCATAAAAAATTCTTCCTTATTCCAGTCTAAATCCACACTCTTTTAGTTTAAAGCCATTACTCCTTGTCCTGTCACAACAGGCCCTGCTAAAATGACTGTCCTTTCCTTTATTGTAGAAAAAGTATAAATACCAAAAGGCCACAGATAAGGTCTCCCTGGAGCCTTCTCCTCTCCAGGCTGAACTCCAACTGTCTCAGCCTGTCTTCATAGGAGAGGTGTTCCAGCCCTCTGATTATTTTTGTGGCCTTCTCTGGACCTGCTCCAACAGGTCCACGTCTGTCTTTTGCTCAGGACTCCAGAGCAGGACCCAGTGCTCCAGGTAGGGTCTCACCAGAGCAGAGCAGAGGGGCAGAATCACCTCCCTTGCCCTGTCAGCCACGCTGCTTTTGATGCAGCCCAGCGTACAGTTGCCCTTCTCAGCTGCGAACACACATTGCCAGCTCACGTCCAACTTTTCAGCCACTAGTAAACCCAAGTCCTTCTCTGCAGGCCTGCTCTCAATCCCTTCATCCCCCAGCCTGTATTGATACCAGGGATTGCCCTGACCCAGGTGCAGGACCTTGCACTTGGGCTTGTTGAACCTCACGAGGTATTATATTCATAATAGTTAGTAGCCTAGATGACTAGATGTGAAGAGTAAGGTATCTCTGTTTCCACAGAACAGTGATCCCTGTCTAAAGAACTAGAAATCAAAGAAACAAGAAAATCCCACAAGAATAGCCAGATTTAAAGAATAGCCACTTCTGGCTCAATACACATGAATAACTGTTGTTGGGTAGGGGAAACCAACAGGAAAACCTCCAGAAAATCTGCTGCTAGGCTTCTAATTAGGAAAAACGTGCTCCTGCCAAACTGATGCTCTGGGATACACTCAGTGCTCCCTCCCAGCACCAGATGCTGTTTGTTCTGATCAGAGTTTCTCACATACACCCCACACTGTCCCGAAGTTCAATGGGCCACCATGAAGTGCACCACCAAGGACTTTCAAAAGAAGGAGCAGATGCAAATTTAATACGTAATTATTTGTAATAACAGTATCCAAGAAAGATGTTATCAAGGGAGGCTTTAGCACTATGCAGTTTAACCAACGCAAGGATAAACAAAGAAAACTCCAAAGTTGGCTATTAGCTTCACAGCTCCGTTCCCTGATAAACTAGGGATTAACACGTACAACCAGGAGGGCACTTCACAGAACTCTGCCAGTATTCCCTCACAAATTAAGAGGAAAGCCCTTTACAAGAACACTACTATTTCCCTGCATGCTTGTACAGTAAATAAAAGCACGCACGTGCATGAAGGACATCTGCCATGACTAGTTCCAAATCTGAATTCAGCATGGTCTACGCCGAGTTGTACCAACTGCTGTCAGTGAAAAGAACATAAAATGCCTCTTGAGACCACCATTAAATCAGTGTTACACAACCTGTATTTCTAAGAGTTTTTCATCTGGGAGAGCTTTATAGCCCAGTCTGGGAAAGAAATAAGAGAGATCTCTTGATTAATACAATGATTCAGATTTAAAGGGATCTCAGGAGGCATCTAGGCCACGTTCCTGCCCAAAGCATGGTAAACTCCAAATGCAGACGATTGTACAGCCAGGTCTTGAAAACCTCCAAGGACAGAGACTCCATAACTCCTCCTGGCAATCTTTCTTAGTGCTTCATTATTCTCCCAGCAACAATTTCCACCCCCCTTACATCCAGGTCAGAACCTCTCTATTCCCATTTGCACCCCAGGCCTGCCTTCCCCCACTGTCCACTTCTGTGATAAGCCCATTGGCATCTCCCCACAGCCCCCTGTTTGGTGGGAATGGTGGTTGTTGGGCCGCCACAGCTTTCCCTCCCAGAGCTGAGCAAGCCCTGCTCCTGTAGACTCTCCTTGCACATCAAATCCAGCTGATGCCCAGGATCCTCTGAATGGCAGTCCTCCCTTCAAGTATATTGACTGGTCCACTAGTTTCTCATCCCCAAATGTGATGCGAGTGCACTCCATCCCCTCCTCAAGATCCTTTTCAAGGATATCAGGCAGCATGGATACATATGGTTCCCTGATGAACTCTACCGCCAGGCAGACCATGAGCTGTTAACCACTCTGAGCTCAATGATCCAAGCAGTTTCCTCAACCCTCCAGCAACCCACCTGCCAAAACATAACTCAAAGTAGATAACAAAGGTGCCTGGAGAAATTTCTGTTAAAAGTTTTGCTTAAGATGAGGTAAAAGACATGCACAGCTTCTCCTCATTCATGCATCCAGTAATTTCATCGCAGAAATAGGCTGGTGAACTGCAACTACTGTTGTTTAACCCATGCTGGCTACTCCTCATCACCACCTTCTCTCCTATGCCCAGAAGTGTGTTTTAAGAGGAATCACTCCTTAATTTTCTGACAGAAAGTCATTCTCTCTCACTCAGCACACAGTCCACAGTTTCCTTGTTTATTCCTGTACTGCTAAAGAAACAAGCGTTTTCATGAGTGGTCCTTGATGCTCCCTGTTTCTTGTCCCTCAGCTGCAGGCATACTTTGACTTCCTTGAAAGTCATCCCTATGTATTTGGGCAACGTTTCTTTGTTGCTTCTTTATAGTCTGTCACTACTTTCACCTCCTGTTCACTCCCTTTGTACTGCTGCTCAGTCACAAGGTCCCTGTTCAGCCAGGTCAGTCCCCTGGTACATCTGTTCATTTTCCAGGATGTACCGTTCACGTGCTTGGAGGATGTTGTCCTGAAAAACTTGGCAGTCTTCCTCAGCAGATTTATTCTTCAGTCGCCTTCCACTGAATCCCACCTACCAGTTCCCTGAATAAGCCCACAGTCTGTTCTCTTGAAATCTAGGGCCTGCACTACTACTGCTATTTACTCTGCTACTTGCCTTCCTCACCTCCACCAGGATCACCCCACTACTTAATTCCCTAACAGATACTCAACAAAATCACAGTTTTTATTGAGCAGCCCATTGATAACACTACTTAGCTCTCTAAGAGGGCCAGAAATAATGGCTAGGCCTGCTTAGAAGCCTCAGTAAAATTTTTTGGAAGTTCTTCACGCAGCTGAGCCAGAGAAACAGAGCACGAGTGGTTCAGACAAACCTCTGTACGTAACTATGGAATATTCCCTCACACTGAGTAAAATCTTGAGTAGCACCCAGGGACTGGCATGTTCTGCCAAAATGATACAGGTTTTCAACTGAAACACAGAACACTGCACTCTAAGATACAGCACAGACAAGCAATGTGAGGACAACGTCCATCACAGAATCTGCATCCATACTTACCAGGAAGTAATTTTCTGATGAAATATAAATAGCACTTTACAGTTCATCTAACAACTACATTGGGTAGCTGCCACTAAACAACACTTCTTGAGACTGCACCACAGGCTGCATTTTCCTTTTCTTTAATTAAATACCAAAGCTGACCTTTACACAACCATGTAAGCAACTGAATGGGAAAAATCCCTTGGCAGATAAAAGGGTATTTTCTCCTAGACAGGTGCTCACCTTGGGATGCTTGTCAGGTAAGTCAGGACATTCTGGAACTCCTTCTCAGGGATCTCACTGAAAGCTGGATAGTCTGGAAAGGTGATAACAGGGCATCCATCTCCCCCTCTTCCACCTACAAGAGAAACAGACAGCAGGCACGTTTACATGAAAGTCCCTTTACCTAGCCTGTAATTTCCCAGTTATGAAACAACTGTGTTTTTTCAGGTGGTTTTTGGCTTGGTTGGTTGGGTTTTTTTGGTTTGTGGTTTTTTTTTGTTTGTTTGGGTTTTGTTGTTGTTTTTGGTTGGGGTTTTTTTTGTGCAGGGCTCATCAGCACGGACACCATTTATCCTGAAGAGTCTAGTCTCTTCTTCAGAGCTTAGAACATTTTATAGGAAGGAACATGTTACACCACATTAGATTTTTTTCTGTACAAATGTCTTTGCTCAGGTGAACACAGTCTTGACACCAGATGGCAGTGCATCTTTTGATAAATGTCAACTGTACATAAATATAACCAACTTGGAGAAAGAAATGAACAAATTTAGGAGTAGTTAATTCAGAACTAAGTAGGCTAATCTCCATCTTGAGCTGAACTCAACCTTCTTACCAGTTTGAACTCATTCAGGCAAACCACCCCTACCCCCTCTCAGCTGGCTGCTCTGCTTCCAGGATGGTCTAAAACAAGTGGCAAAACATTAAAAGAAGTGGGGGAAGGTATTTTTTTAAAGAGATTTCCAGTTCAGCTTAACAGATCACCTACAAAAAGTAAAGCAGAGCCAAACAGCTACACTGCAGTATGTCTCCTGATGAGCTGGAAATCACCATCTGCATCTCTTCTGGCATTTGCCTCACAAGGTAGAATTAACAAACAAAATGCTTTTCAGTGTCTTCACGCACGTTTTCATATGCAAAATTTTGTTGTTGTTTTTTAAGACAATATTAATGTTTCATGTCTTAAGCAAGTATATTTTCATAAATACAGGCTGGATGAAGGACTTGTTGAGCTCTAGCAACTGCATGAATCAAACAGCTGGGGGGTGGCAGGTACAGATTGCTGAAAAGTTATTTTTGCTTTATGGTTCAAAAAGAGAAGAAAACCGGCCAAAAAATATTGTGGTAAAATAACAAGGATATTTTTTCCAGCCCTGAAATCTGATAATTGTGCAGAAATAAGCTGTAAACTGTATTAACAACATGGATCATGAGAGCAACAGTGATTTGTGAAAAGTACAGTGTGCTATTAACCCACTTGCAGTGCCTTTGCATCTAACCTCACCAGAAAAACAAGGTAACTATTTAAGCTCAGATTCAATTGACAGAAGAAACCACCCTTTCCCTCCAAAAGTGCATGTGATGAAAAGAGCTCAAATAGAAGCCTTATGTTAATTTGTGGTGAATCTGACTTCAGTCTACCAGTTTATAAGCAATATGGCACTATCACTGTGTAGCTCTTGAAGTCAAACTACATCAGAAAATGAAGTGCACTAGATGCATTTAAAAAACAACAAAAAAAAAGATAACTATTTTATGTCCAAATGACAGATTGCTCTCTATTAACCCCTCTCCATTCCCCAAGGGAAGAGAAAGGAAATAAGGGAGAGACTTAGGAATTGGAAAAGAAAACTAAAATGGAATAGTAATAATGAGATGATACATATACAAATATATACAAATCCAATATTGAATCCAACCCCCTGATGGCAATTACATCACCATCACCACTGATGCTGCAGAGCAGACATGGGAAGTCCCAGACTAGACTCGGCAACAGATGGGAACCAGATTCAGAGCTGGATTCTAGAACTGGATTCAGGAATACACAGATGGGAACTGAAGGCAGAACAGAGCTCTCCTCACATGCTGGACACTGAAGAAGAGACTTGACCCTTCTGATCCCTCAGCTTTATACCAAATATGATGTCTATGGGCTGGAATCCCTCCTGGTCAGTTTGGGGTCACCTGTCCTGGCTGCTCCTCCCTGCAGGTGCAGCCTTTGACTTTCTGCAACCGCACCATGGTACACAAGACCCAGCCATGGCCTTGGTCTGCACAGGAGCAGGTACAGGCAAGAGCCTTTCTGCACACCAGTCCTTGGTAGCAACTCTAAACACGGAGCATTACCACTGCTAGAAGCTGACACTGCCTGCAGAAATCTGCCACGAACTTTAGAAAGTGCAGTTAGAAGAGACTGAGCTGAAAAGTAAAATCACTGAACAGAATTAATTCTGTTCTAACTCAAGCCAGGATGCAATGCAAGTATCCCAAGTTTGCGAACATAATCTTTATGACGCATTCAAATATGGCAACGTTAAGTAAAGGGAGTTAATTTTAGCTACATAAATGTTTATGTAAATGTATGTTAAAACTAGCTTTGATTCTATTATTTGTTGTCCTATCCAGGATTTTCCCTGGGTAGAAAGAGGCATTTTCCTCTCATTAAAAGCATTTTTCAAGCACGATAATGAGTATTTCTGTTGCTTACAAGGTGTTCTGCTCTCTCCAGAATATCTATTTTTAGGAACAATCATACATTATTCGCTGTTTCCCTGTTGGTTACTTGCTTTGTTCTACTTAATTTCTATAAATAGGACATATGAATCAAAAGAACAACAACAATAGGCTTGCAGGACATATCCTAAGTGCAGAATTCTGGACCATCAGGAAGTTCCCAGACCACCACCGATTGTCAAGGGCAAACAGAGTCATCCTGCCTTGACACTGCCCATTCATTTTCAGTTTCTAGTACAGTCATCCGTGCTTATCTTGGGTGGAAACAACTCTGTCCTGCTACATGCTGTTAGAAGATCAGTGGTCACCAGTTATCATTTTCTCCAGTATTTTCCCGCTGGGACACTTAAGCACACATAGACCTTCAAGCACTGCTCAACTGCTTTTACCTACCAGGACCTTGATGCTGAAAAGAGTGACCTGAAGTGATATACCATAATAAATTAAGTCAAATTTCAGCTTTAACATCACTGATCTACAGAAGATGTTTTCTATATTGCAACTTTACACACATGGCCATCAATGGAAGATGGACCACTCCAGCAAAGCAGTCGCTACTTAAAAATGAGTTATCTGTCACAGCAAGCTACAAAAAGGGCATGGGAAAGATAACAAAATAAAAATCCTACATATAAATTTTGTTTGTATTTAATGATAGTAAAAGCAGCAGGTGGGTTCACTTTTTAAAGTGTCCTTTATTTCATAATGAACCCAATGAAGCAAGGATTTTTTTTTCCCCTTTATTCGTAATCACTTTTTCCTTGCTTCTCTGCAAAAGCAGCATTACACAGTTTATATCTAAATTAGATGTGCAAATTATTTTCTTTCCTTCTCTCAGAAGTAAATCAAGCCACAGAATGTACTGTGAGGAGAAAACACAGAAAGTTTAGGAAGCTAGGTTGACTTTTGTTGTGTTTTTGGCTTTAATGAGAAGAAAAGCACTTGTGTAACAAAGTGAACGATTTTACTTCTTTCATCCTTCCTGAAACACAGGTTTAAGGCAAAAATTTAAGGCAAAAACATCTTAAAGCTAAATCATATAACCTCCCAGCATTTCAGAATTCTATACACCCAATTACAAAAAACAAAACACACACAAAAAACAAAGAAAAAGACATGAACACTTAGATGAATTCTATGAGTGCTATAATTCATGAAAATAATTCAGTTTGTACAGAGGAATTTTTTTAATGAGCAACTGGAATTTCAATCCTCATTGGAAAAAGTAGTGATTTAACTGTAATATTTTGATAAATTCAGGTCTATTGGTAGAGTGACTGTATCTAATTACTTCAGTCATAACCATTGGAAAAATAATTTCTTTCTCCTCCCCCTCAAGATCGCAGTCCTGAAATTTCAGCCACAGCTGTGGAACAGACTAAACTTATTTGCTGAGCAATTTCTGTCCACAATGGCACACACAAGCCTACTCTCCTAGCTCTAGGCTTAAGCAGGGAGGCACTGACCTATACAACTGGAATTTAATAGCTTTACATACTCCTAAAACTACCAAGTATCTCTTTGAGAGCATTTTCTGAGTCTATATTTTAAATCTACATTTCTGAGAGAATATTAAACACCCTTATTTTTGTTAAAAAGAAAATAAAATATAACCACTATTGTGACTATACAAATGTCAGGCTGGATGAGGCTTTGAGTAACCTGATCTAGTGAAAGATGTCCTTACCCACGGCAGTGGAGTTGGCAGAAAATGACCTTTCAAGGTTCCTTCCAACCCAAATCATTCTGTGATTCCATGAAACGTTGAAAATCATTCAGTATTATTTCTTTTAGAAATATTAAACAAATGTCACTCGAGTGTCAGGTGTAGTTTTTTTTTTGCAAAGAGCAGAAGAGAACACACCAGTCCTTCAGCAGGTGTAATCAGGTCCCACACATTATACCTGAAATTATTCCCCAAAATTACTTGAAACTTGTCTCATAACATGCATCTGTAAGGAACATTCCCCAAGTAAATGGATTACTATTCAGACTAAAAATGGAAACACCACAGATGAGTACTGAAGCATATGCTAGTATTTAAAAGTAAGTTTAAAAGCAACACCACTTTAAATTAAATAGATCTACTTTCACGAGCCTTCATTAAAGGAAAACTTTGATATTAACTCTTCAATATCATAACAACCTTTGCCAACCTATTCAACTGAAACTCCTTTAACAGATTTAGTATCAAAACAAACACAAATTACACCTCTAACACGGAAATTTCTCAGTTCAATCTTTCAGAAATTGCATTAGCTTCACAGGTTAGGTAGCAAGAGGACTTAACAGTGCTTAGGATATAGAACTTCATGTTCCTAACTTTCTAATAAAAATTTAAACAATATCACCAACTGTTAAAGTTATGTGGACCCAGAGCATCATGATCTCATGCATGAAAGGAGTGAAAAACTGATCCTTGGAAAACTAGCTGTGCTACTGTGAGATGGAACTGGTAAAGTTTACCTTAAGTCTAGGTAATTTAGTGTTTATTCTTTTATATTCTGCTACATCTAACTTTCCCTATCACAGTTGCAATCTCTTTTGGATTTTTTGTTTGGTTTTGTTTGCTTTTTATTAAGCAAGTAGGATGTTAGAGAAGCATGAAGCCAAGGAAACTGCAACACCATTTTACACAAATTCTAATCAAGAAGCATATTAGTGACTTAGTATCAAAAATAAAAATCTCAGGTGAGGGATAATTAGTATGAGGGATAATTAGTATTCTTTTCCATTTAAAATGGCATTGACAGGGAAAATTACAAAAAAACAAGTTGTACAGCTGCTAAAACACACACACACACATAGAGAAAAGGGTAATTGTCCACAACTCTGTGAAAGACATGCCAGGTTTTTTTGTACAGGCACCAAAATTTGGGAGCAGCAAAGAGATGGCCTAGACTTCCAGGAGAGAGCAGGAGATTATTTTGCAATGTTTCTCTCATGACTCTGCTCCTGTTTGCATAAGAAAAGGTATCCTCAAAACCACTCTGCTCAACCCCACAAAAAGGGAGCAACATAGTTGGATATCATTTGATGATGACAGAGCAGAGAGGTAAGGTCTTCTAGCCTGAATCTAGAATGCAAATTAAATGGTATTTGGACTATATGAAAAAAAAAAAAGAGGATCTTTGTTTAGACCATTATGCACACGCAAAACACAAGAGCATCACCATTGTCAAATGACTCAGATCTACAACTGTGGTTCAGAAGACCCAGCTTAAGTAAAAGTGATCTTGTTTGCAGTCATGTCATAGGTGAGGTTCTTGTGTGAATGAGAGGAAGGCTTACTACAGGTCTTGCTTTACTGTTGTGGTTCAGCTTTTGTGTTTGCATGTTTCTGTTGATTTCCTCCTTTCTACTTGCATAACCTACTTAAGTACTCAGAGAATTTGAAATCATGTGTAGACTTCAATGAGGTAGTGGATAAAAACTTCATTGCATGCACTTTGCAAATACAAACAGAATCAAGAAGAATCTCTTAAAATATGCTTTCCCTGAAATGAGAAAGAAGTTTTACTGCTATAACATCACAAGCTGCATGCTGCCCAGGCTGATCACCAACAAGTGTAGCAGTTTAGAATCCAGAGTGCAGTAACTAAATTTGTACCTGAATGTATTTGGGCTGGAAATCTCTTGGCCAAGAATTCTTCTCCCTCCCCCTTGCCCCCCTTCTCTTTACTACTTTTTTAAAATTGTATTTATTTGCTGTTAGACCTCTACAGACATGAGTTAGCACAGTGACTATAAAGCAGCAGTTCGGACGACACCCGTGCAAGACAAAGCGCTGGGGAACACCCCTTCCACTGCCAATACACAACATAGACACTGACCAAGCTACAGCAGCAACAAATATCAAGGTGATCTTTTCAACTAACTGATACAATATATGTAGTACAGGATCCACTTGGAAAACAATTTTACCAACAGACTCAGCACACGTGAATAATTCAAAGGGAACAGTTTATCCAGCGAGGTATTTTCAGGTCATTTCCAACAGAGAATAGCAAGAGCACACACGTAAATAAAGTTAGAGAGGAGAATTTTTCAGAATGATATTATTCAGAATGATAATTTAAAGTGCCAAAGATGTAAGCATTTTGAAAGCTAGGACCAATGCTAACTTTTTCAACTGCAGGAAAACAACTATGAATTGACAGGCAAAAATGCGAGTAAGCAGGAACTTGCACTTGTATTTCATTTAATGGAAATACTTGTTTGAAGATATTCAATGCATAAAGAGACATTCAAATGACAGTGATTTGAAATAATTGGTTTGGTCTTTGTGGTGGCCCAGAGTCTCATTTGCACATCACATAGCTTGTACAATTTAAGATGCATATAAACACACACCTGTCTGTACACTCTTATTCATCTACATTTATTTTAACATACCTGCAAACAGCAACGGCAGATAGTTGCAAAGTTGGGCTTGGAAAGTCACACAGCAACTTTCCAATCAAAGAAGAAGAACAGGAAATACTTAAAGAAAATATAAAATGTGAATGAAAGACTGGAAGGAATATATTTTCCATTTAAAACGGTCCATTTAAATGGACCTTCCAATGTCCTTCATGAGGATTTAAAAAAAAGATAAAATAAAAAGGCAGAAGATTCTTTGCAATGCAGAAGAAAAAGTGGTTGCACAAATACTAAATCAAAGGAAGAAAAAAGACAGGTGAAACAGTGAACCAAGTAGAGAAGATGTTTAATACAGCCTAGCAACAACAAAAAAAGCAATAATTCTTGCAGAGATAAAGAACTTGTTCTACTGGAAGAAAAAACTAAACAGCTGGGCTTCACGTAAAATATTAACTTCAAGGTTTATGAACTTGTTATGTGAATGACTGATTAAAAAAACCCAACTTATCCCCATCTTGCCCCTTCCTTAGATTTAAGCTGAACACACGACTGCATACTCCCTGCTGAGCTAGAGCCTTCAACATCTGTAGGAGTAGCTAGCACCTTGATCTCATTACACTTTGTCATATTCGAAAAGTTTTTGCTTCATTTTGTTTCATTTCAAGCCTAATTTGGATGCCTCTGTAGCATTTACATTATAATCTAGCAGAATAAGGGACACAAAGTACTTTGTACCTGCAGAGGAAAAGAGACCAAGGGAAAGAAGTGACCCCAATTTAGACTAAAACACAAAAAGGAGCTTGGGAAGGGCTAGAGCCTTCAGCCACAACAGCAGACCAGGTTTTGTTCACTATTCAAGTAAGCATCACATGAGACCTAGATACATCCTGTTAGAGAAATTCTCAAGTATGTGTCACAATTGCTGTTAAAAACCCAAAAACTAAAACCTGAAATGCATCTAACATGTTAGGCAACTCACCATACCTGCAACGATGCTATTCACCAAAAGTATTTGTAATCTATGGACTTCCATTAACCTCAGTTTTATGCCATGTCCTAAGATTCTATTTCCAGGGAAACTTAGTAATAAGCAAAGTTGTCACCTTCACACACACTGTGAACATCTTAAATGGCATTATAGCAAAGCTACTTATAAGCAGAATCAGGAGAAAAACAAATTGTACATAAATTGAGTATCAAGATATTAGCTCTGCTCCTTTGTTCACAGAACCCATCACACCATTATTTTGTACGGCACAGAAAATTAACTGTGTCCTGCAGGAAAATATTAGGATAAAAGAACTGAAGAATTGCCTAACAGTCAAAATGCCCAAGAATAATAAAAACCAGCAGAGAATATAGTCCTAGTCCACAGCAACGCAGCCGTCCTATTTCAAGCAAACAAAACAGACTAATAGACAGGAGAGTGAATAAACAGAAGAATATAGAATGAGGAATGGCTGCTCATACTAAGCTCCACTGCACGGTGGATGTAATGAGTGCTGAAGATGCTTGTGGCTGTGCAAACTCAATTAAGATGTGAATAATTTCCAATTGGACTCACTGAAGTTTTATTCATCTACTGTAGACAGCAGCTTCTGCCCCTCCTTCACTTCAGAGGGGCAACACGTAAACCCTGCTTGCATTTTCCTCCATAAGGTGACTCTTGCATAAAACTAATATGAGCCATTTTCTGCCCTGAATAAAAAGGAAGGGCTTGGAAAGTCAGAAAAATAAACTGCCAGAAAAGAATTGTAGCTCAAACACCATCATCTCAAATGGAGCATGAACAGCCAACTTCATCAACAAAATCATCTTATTCCCAAGTGCTACCACCACCTCATAGAAAACACTGTCACTCCTGCAGACCCACAATTAATTTAGCTTGTGTGGCAGGAATAAATTAATGGCTAATTATGAGTACAACAAGGTTCAATGTGCTCTTGCCTGGCAAAGCAGTAGAGTGCTTCATTCCCCTCTGTCTCTTGTTCGGATGCAGGGAGGGATTCAGAGAAAAAGGGAACAGTCATAAAGCCCAGCATCAGCCCAGAGAGGTCAATCTCTCTTACTTGCAAAGCCCTCATGTTCTCCCCTCCATGTGCTGGAGGGAGGGCAGGGCAGCAGCTCCAGCCAGTTCCCTGCCGTGCACCTGCAAGAGCTTTACAGGCAGGAAACAAACTCAGCAGCTTCTCAGACACCTGCCACACAGCCTGAGCAGTGTGCAAAGGCACCATCTCCCTTTACTCACGATCAGCCAGCCGTGGTTCCAGCACCCAGCAGTTGCATGGCACAAACACAGGAACCCTGTCACCTACCTGGCACAGGTTATCAAGGGACAAAGACACCCTGCGCTGTGTGAGCATGGCCGTGCTGCTTTTAGAGACAGATTTACACCTACAACCCTGGCCAGAACTCAATGCTACACATGCCTGACCCCAGCACTGAGGCTGCAGGGGAACACGGTACCATGGTGCTTGCTCCATTGCTTCAGTCAAAACCAAGGTGTCAGCTTGGGCTTCAGTATCAAACTCGACAGCAGAGCCAGCGGCAGCTGAGGCTGGGGACCGAGGACTGCAAGACCACAGCGACTATCAGCACATCCACACGCCACTCTCCAGTTCTCAGTGAGGGTTGGGTTAGCTCAGAGAGCTCTAAATCACTGTTTCAGCCCTGTTCTAGCTGTGAGCACTTGCCCACTACAGGAGACTACACGTTCCTCTACCAGGCTCATCAGCACTTCCTTACTTATTTTGACCCACTGTTTCTTTCATCCTACCCTCAACTCCATTCCATTAATCTAAGTATTGGAAAATTAACTATAATTTAATATTTTTATTATACTTTAAAAAAATCTTTTCATAAATCCTTACCTAACAAGTCTTCATAGTCTGCCTTTTGAATGGCTCATAAAAGAAGAGTTTCTCCTATGTGAGACCTCAGAAACTATGGAAGCAAAACAGACTGAACCATATATCTAAGCAATGCCTATAGGAGGGAATACCATAGTCTTATTACCTGACAGGTAAGCAAATTGTTTCTTTAACTGGTCTTGAATATCTGCAGCATAGAGGGGAATGATATCCTGATGCATGATTTCATCTGTGGAAGGAAAAAAAAAAAAGAAAAATAAATGTTTGCATTTCAAAGTCATTTTACGTCAAATTTCACTGCAGACAAAAAAAAAATAATTCATCCCTAGAATACAAACACCCAGAAAACTCTCCAAGTTTTCAAGAATACGTTAAAAAGTCTGGAGCCTTTCAAGTATCTGCCAAGGGCAAACTTTTCTTTGAACAGCATATTGATAAAAGAGTAATGTGGATTTGCTGACACTTGAAGCAGTACAGCATGTCACTGAACCAAACACTGTGGAGCTAATATTCCTCAGTTAAACAGTGGGAGCTTTTACATATCTAAGTCAATTTTTATTAAAATCTTCTCAACTCACATGAAAGAGAAAATTATTATCCCTCTAGCCTGTTTTCTAGGGTTCAAATACTCTGATGCAACAGTGTTCAATAACGTATGCAAAACTCACTTGAAAGTACATCCCCACAGTGAACACACACATTTGTACCTCAGTGGTGAAAAGTATTGCTTAATCTTTTATCTCAGCCCTTCCACTTCGGCTTAATGATAAACACCCTACTTTCCTGAGCCTTTGCCTTCTGCCACAGTGTTTGAGCAGAGGCATATTTCCAGTGGTCAAGCAGAAACCCAAGTTTCACTAAGTGTGGTAGAGACTGCATCATAGAGTTGCCTTGTTCATTAAACTGCAATCTCATTTTCATATAAGGAAAACAGAAAGTCTCACTCTTCTACAATTCCCAAATATTAATTATTCTACATTTTTAGCCTCATTGAAAAGTAGTGATGGGATAACCTGGCATTTTCCTTATTTGGTTTATAACATTTCTTTTAATCTGGTATTGTATAAAGAAGTTCTGCTTTTCATGTACGTTGAAGTGCCATTAAGACAGACTCAAATCTGACACTCAGAACTATGAACAGAGGAAAAGTAAGTGGAAATCTAAAAGTGGTGTAAGGGTAAGTGTCATCTGCCTTCAAATACAAGCTAATCAAACAGAAATAGAGCTCTGGCTCTCAAGGAAGGGACTTGCTCTGACTGAGATCTTTCAAATGCTAGATCTCCAGGGGCAAGCCACTCACTTTTAGCAGCAAATCTCACGGATGTAAAATTCCAGAATTGCAAGTATCTGAGAACAACAACAAAACACACTTCCAGTTACTTCTTCCAGATAAGCAGCAGCTTATATTGAGAAACAGAACTTCTCTGTTCTCTTTTGGTCAGTCAGGCAGAGGAAGACCCATGACCACTTTCAAGGTCATATACTGATCAGAGCTAATTTTCTGCATCCGGTGAACAGCTGCTTGATCATAAGACCTCTGCATACCATGCTGCCAAATCCATAAGTGAACACGTTTAACTGTTAAGGGCTATTTCCACCAGCCCTTCAGCTATGTCATCATCTTAATATTTTTAAAGGAAAACTGAACACAGATCTTTCAAAAGTCCAATCTCAGACATACAAGTTACTTTCAGAAAAGCGGACACCTCCCCCAAGAGAAAAAGGATTTTAGATTCTATTTTTGCTGTCAGTTGTTCTTTTAATATAAGGAGCCCTCCTGCAGCAGTCCTTAAGAAACTAAAGTAAACCCCCTGGTTCTGCAAACTAGTGCCTCCCACTGCATCCATTTACCTAAACATAACCTATTACAGGGTCAATGTCTAATATTTTGGTGAGATATGGGAAAAGGGAAATTAATGTATCACTTTTTTATATGCCATTCTGCCTACAGCCACAGGCAGAGATAATTTACGTTATTGCAGCATAAACATGTAATAAAACAGGTGTGTTTTGCATATGTAAGTATCTATGTGACACACACCATTCAAGCTGGCAAGATGTCTGTAACTCTTCATGTTACCCAGATACATAATGGGCACCACTTCCTCATGTACTTGTGTGATCAGTCTCTTTGTGGTTCTGACTTCTGCCAGGTAAAGACACAAGTCTAGATTCAGTTGCCCCAATGTTTCCTCTGAC
The DNA here is from genome assembly GCA_025331215.1 of Actenoides lindsayi. Taxonomy (NCBI): domain Eukaryota; kingdom Metazoa; phylum Chordata; class Aves; order Coraciiformes; family Alcedinidae; genus Actenoides; species Actenoides lindsayi. The sequence goes on along the minus strand of WTSP01006710.1, from coordinate 64,940 downwards.
AGGAACAGAAGCTTTAGCAATCGGCACAGGACAGCCCATAACCACAAGGTCAAATACCGTTTCACTGCAGAGACAGTATTTTCCTCCCCCCCGGTTTTAAACTCAGTTGTAACTCAGATTTAAGTGCCAGTGTGTGTTTGCATCTGAAGGAGCAGCAAGCAGCACAACTGTGCCTGGTGACAGATGGAAAAGCTCCCAAAGCCCTTCCTGCTGCTCCCTCCTCCAGCAAGGCCCAGTCCCTTTTGCATCTTGCTCTTGCTGACCTGGCTTCACGCCGCTCTCCGATAGGCAGAAGATGCACTACGAGCAGAGCTCATTTTCAATCATTTGAAACAACTGAAATAAAAAATAGCAGTGCAAGCAAATGCAACTGTGGGAACTGCTGAACGGTTCACATCCAGCCACTTGACACCTGAACCCAGTATCAGCACTCGCCAGATTTAGCCAGAAATCCCCCTCCAATGCTCTGCGTCTCCTTTCAGAGGAGATGCAATTGTAAAAACTCATTGCCCTGCATAACTTCCTTTGTATTTATTATACCTCTAAAAAAAGAGGGTTTATCACAGTTTGTTTAGGATTTAATCTGATTTCACTTTAAGCTCATCCCTCATTATTTGAATATGCTATTTCCTTAACAGGATAGGGTAAGGAAAGGCACACATGCTAAACAGACTGCGAGGGCACACGCTCCTTCCTTACACTCATGGACTTTGAAGAAAAGAAGTTTTTGGAAATATTCTTTAAATAGAGAACCTGGCACCTGCTACACTCTTCAGAGACAACTTCCATTTTAGTAAAGCTAATTAAGGGAACATTAAAATACAGAATTGCTGAAAATCTGTTCGTTGTTTTCTAAGGAATTTTTATAGGCTCGAGTTCTACTTTCACTTACATGGATTAAGATTTATACAGACCATGATTTCTCCTGTTCTACCTTGACTGCTTTACATAGTAGTTTCAAAACAGAGACCGCAGCTGAAAAAATAAGATGCTTATATCAAGACCTGCTAGAATATCCAGTCTTTCTTGAAGGGCTCATTTAAAGAGTTTGCCAGAGTAGCTTGCTTAAAAGAAAGCCCCTGGCATTTATAGCTTATCTTGTAATGTAGATCCTAATAAAGAGTAAAATAAGGTTCTGTAAAGTTATTACTTTGTTTGTTTAAAAAAAATAACAACACATGTAATAGCTGGGAATGCACAAAGATAATTTTCTAAGCCAACAACTGGAGATTCTTAAAAAAACCAACCCACATTATCTAGCATTTAAATTATGAGTGTAACAGAGGACACAAGTGTCATCTTACTAAGATAAAGGAATCAGTTGGGTATGTGGTTCTTATTCAAAGGAAAGCCTTTCTCTCTACAAACGTGAGCCACAGTCTTACAGGTATATCATCTTCTAATTCACTTTTAAATCTTGCTTTGATAGTCCTGTCTCTATGATGGAGGAAGATGGCTTAGAGGGGCCTGACCCCATCCCAGCAAAGACACATTTCAAATGAAGCACAATGACAGATTTAAGCACGAGGGCACAAAGATAACTTGTGCTTGAATTTCCTGTTGCCTGCAAGCCTTGAAGAAACCAGTATCTGAGGAAACTATGTCACTCAAGTCAAGATTTTTCATTTATTGGTAAAATGCTCCTCTTTCCAGTCAAACAGAAACTCATCATCATTTGGAGTTCACTCGACATGCAGAAGTAAAACCATTTTCACAGAAGACAGTGCTGGAGGGGAGTCTGAACAGACCATGCCTGCATTTACTGAAGGGAAGCTGTAGTGAGACAGGAGTTGGTCTGTTCTCCCTGGTGACAAGCAATAGAACAAGAGGCCTGAAGTTGAACCAGGGGAGGTTCAGGCTGGATATTAGGAAGGATTTTTTTCCAGAAAGGGTTGTCAGGCATTGGAATGGGCTGCCCAGGGAGGTGGTGGAGTCACCATCCCTGGAAGCGTTTAAGACGCGGTTGATGTTGTGCTTAGGGACATGGTTTAGTGGGTTTTGATAGGGCTAGGAATAAGGTTGGACTTGATGACCTTGAAGGTCTCTTCCAGCCGAAACTATTCTATGATTCTGTGATTCTACGTTATGCAGAAGGAAGTCTGTAGACACAGCTCCTGAGCCTCTTGTAATGGGTTTAATCTAATTCCCCCCGAGCCAGCTGGAATTGCGCCACTCTGAGTAGCTCCGCATGAAATTCTATGGCCATTACTTTATACCAATTTGAAAGCCAACCTGTATGTACACATATGGACACAATTATGCCTTTCAGCACAGATTCCAGTAGCACACCATAAAGCAAGCTACAAATCACTTTTCCCCCCTCCTCTTTCTTGCTGAGTCAGCAAGATTTTCCTGAAACCATGTCTATGGCTTCTCTAGAGAATTCAAGCCTTAAATCGAAGAAATAATGTCTTTTTCACAACCAGTTTTCTTTTGCTTCTCCTCTGGAACAGCCTACCCACTCGAGTTGAATGCCTTTTATGAAGGGGATCTTCATACGAAAAATATCTTCATTAAAGCACCCTCCCATCTGGTAATTATAAATGCAAGATAATTACTTTCAGAGCAATCCCTTCATCTCTCTCAGCCCCAAGGCAAACCTTTCATTTCCTCATTCTTTCCTCTTCATCTTCACTCCCTGACCACCACCACTAACACTCGGCTCCTTTGTGTAGCCCTCAAAGGAGGAAGGGCCAGAGCAGGAGAGCTGGTGAAGATAGTCCTTTTCTGTGCCAGGCCACATGAAACTAATGAGCTAGTCAAGACATCAAGACAGCTCTCCAGCTTTAAAATGGATTTTTACAACTGGCTGCTGAAGAGTGACAATGCCTGCAAGCTCTGGGCTAGGTGTGCTCAGGTACAAGAGCTGCAGACCAAGCTCCTTGGGTCCATGTTCTATTTGTAACCACACTGGGCTGATGACAGGAGCTCATGCAAGTGTTCATGAACTAAGTATTAAAACCTTACCAGTCTGAAATATCTTCAGGAAGAGTTCATTTCTATTTTATTTGACTACACTGCAAACAAAGCAAAGGACCAGGAAAAGGGAATGATTTACCCTCTGGAATTTTCATGCAAAAGGCAGCTTTCTGCTAGTGCAGTTAGGAAGAACTTTATCATCAGGGTGAAACAGTGCTCTTGCAACTTGCTTGTTTCTGGCGAGCTAAAATATTCTAAGCAAGAGGGAAATACAAATCCTTCAACTCCACCAGCATCCCAATTGCTAGCACAAATAGAAATAAAGCAATCTAGTGCTCCAAACAGCTTTGTATGGCATCAAGTGTCCATGAAATATTTCTGCAGCATTTTTCATTATCTGTAAGCTTTGGTAATATTTAAATGATTCCATTGAAATGAAATGCTATAACTCTGCTTGTTTAATCATACTTGAAGAACATAACTACTTAGAAGAGATAAATTGATCCCAAAATGCTGCAATTCTGCTATCCAAATAAAAGGAACTTGTCATGTGTGAAATAACAGAAGACGAAAAAAGCTTTATATTATATAGATGCCATCTAAACCACCTGCTTTACCCAAATAATTCTTGCTTGCTGTGATTACAAATAAAGAAGGAGGAAAAAAAAAAAAGGCCACCTGCTTTGTCTTTGAGATCACAGGTTTGAAGCTTTGGCACAGGACTATCTACAAAACTATGAGGATGATGGTTTGGTTTCGTGCAAGGAGGTGAATCACCGATCCCTCTTTTAAGGAAAAACTCTTGACGTATACAGCAAATGCAGTGCTGCTAGGCTGGCACAGGCCACAGGGTGTAACGAGCCCTATTTTCTTGACTCAAATTCTGCAACAGCTGCTCAGAAGCATACTTTGACAGCCAAGCAAGATTTTTATTTCTTTCAAACTCTTCTCCAATTTTTTTCCATTTGCTTATTTATTATCCATGCCAAAGGATGTATTTGTTCTCTTCCCTCTTCCACCTGCAAAAGCAATGCAGTTCTCAGTCTTCATTTACCTAAATAACAACACCCCAAAGCACAAACAGCAGAGGAAGTACAATGCTCTCACTTCCCCATATAGTAGATACCGAGTGCTAAAAGCTACATCTTCTGCTTCACCAGCCACACCTTCTTGACACACATACTCTGTAGTCCCATAGCTTTTCAGGGACCACCATTAAGTTTGGATATGGCTTACAAGAGTAACCAGACACAAGCTGATCTGAAACTAGAAGAAAACTATGTCATAATTAGGAAGGCAATCTAAGGATCAACACAATATTTCTTTATATTTGAAGAAAATATGAAAGACGACAAATTATATTAGAAGCTACACAAAATAAAAGAATAAGAGAAAAAAAAAAACACCAAAAAATCCCCAAAAGAAACCAACAAAAACCAACAAAAACACAAATCACAGCAGCAAAGGGGAGTGGGAGATATTGCAATTGTTGCAAGAAATCTGAAAGTGTTAACCAGTTACAGCATCTACTATGTTTTGCCATGCTTTTGCTGCAGACAGTGTTAAAGCACACCTAATGAGCTTTGGTGGGAAAGAGGTGTTCTTCATGCTATTTCAAGTCATGGTCACTATTTCAAATCATGATAATTACTCCTTTCCCAGACTAAGAAGGAAGAGGAACTTTCAGTCATGCCACGCAGCCTTATTATAATAGAACTTTTTGACTGCCACAAAGAGGACTTGGAGATAAAGTGCAGCAACACCATCACATGGACTTCCCATCTAAAAGCAAAAATTCAGCCAGTGGCATGATCTTACTATTGCAACAATAATATTCCTCTCACATTCCTTCCAGGATGTCCTGAAGAAAGCAAAAGAAATTTTATTTGCTTGCTAGTAAACCGTTTACTGTTCTTGCAGGATAGTTTCAGATTACTAGGAACCATGCCTCCAAAACAGAATTCACAAATATAGCCAAAACTGCAGCATCATTAACTCCTTAATACTGCAAATCATGCTGAATGTGTAGTATAAAAATGTAAGTAAGGTATTAGATGTACTTAGGCACCATCGAGAAGCAGATTTTGCAAAAAAGCAAGGATTTAATTGTATTTTTTTTAACAGAGAAATATTAGATACAGCCTGAGTGGCAGAGAATGTTCTCCTAGCAAGCACTCAAGTGATAAGAGGGTGGTTGACCCAGATGCGCCTCATTTGGTAGTTTAGCAAGCAAATCTCCACAGAGTAACAAAAATATTAGATTCTGACAACTGCATTTAATACGATTTAATGCCCTGAGAAAATTGTTATGAGAATTTTGCTAAGTACTAAAGCTTTGCAAAGAAGGGGAAGTCTTACAAGTACAGAAAATAGAAAGATTAACTCTGAATAAAAGAACTACATGTAAATTACAGAACTAACCTTCAGCATGACTTGAAAACTAAAGATGCAATCGCACAGCTTAAAACACATATGCTAAAGTGGACATCTTTTCAGGAAACCACCTGCTTTCAAATGTCCCTCTGCAGAAAAATACAGATCCCAAAGCATGCCCCAAAGCTTTGACAGAAAGGTCAACATGCACAGGACCAGCTGTATGAGAACCTGGCAATTCAACTAAACCAAATGCTGTTCTTCTATGATATTTTAGAAGCGAGACAGGATTTAAAACAATGTGAGATTTTACTCTTGATCTGAAACTAAAATCACTTCTATAAAACAGCAAAGTCATAAAAAACTAATTGTTTATTTTACATATCTTTTCTGGAGACAAATCAGACTTCCTTTACTCAAAGGGGATTACCAAGAAGCACGGCTACAGTGCCAGCCTGCACAGCTCATTGCTTGAATCACTGGAAACAGTACTTGATGTTAACCACAGCATTAGGCTGCGGTGCTAACAACTGTGAGGCTGTCACAGAGTGGTTTGGGTTGAAAGGGACCTTTAAAGGTTGTCTAGTCCAACCCCTCTGCCATGGGCAGAGATGTCTTTCACTAGACCAGGTTGCTCAAAGCTCTATCCAACCTGCTTTGAACACCCAATTTTCAGCTCTTTTAGGTCTCAAAGCATCCTTTCATTATCCAATCTAAGAACTGGGCACATGGCTATAATGACTAACCAAGTTCTGCTAACTAAAGCTCTGGCCCTGTAAGTAAGGTGTTATTTTTGATGGAAACTGACTGTGCAAAACAAATCAATGAAGATATAATTTCATAGATTTCAGTGTCTCATCTGAAAAAAAAAAACAAACAAAAAACCCAAAAATGAAACAAACAAACAAAAACCCAACAACAAAAAAAGATTCTGATTCCCTAAGTGTAACAGTCTAACTGGGTATTAACTCTGTTTTGAGAGGCTGTTTTATTAGGCTCTAAATCCAAAGACTGACAGCTTTCTCTTAAAAATGTGCTCTTTTGGGCATACAGGAAAAGTACTTAAGCTTCCTGGAACAACAACAACAAAAATCCATATTTTGTGTGTGCCAAGTGCAAAGTAGATGCACATAAAAAAAGTTATAACATGCCCTTTGTTAAGGGAAGCCATGGTCATAAAGTGAGAAAAATCCTTGCTTAGAACTTAAACCAAACAAATCTCTGACACATTCAGACTGAAAATCAAATAGATACATCACTTATTCTGAATCAGATGACCTCCACAATTTCTCTCACCTAACCGAGCATAAAAAGAGAAAATAAGTACAGCAGAGCTGAGCTTTGCTACCATTCCACAGGCTTTGTGAAACAAAGGTTTATAAAAGCCAGGGTCTTTAGAAAGCACTGGGAGCAATAGCTCTTCCATCTTCAAAGGCTCTGCGTCCTCTTCTCAAAGCAGAAATCTAGGAGGGCTGTATTTTGAAGAGAAAAGCCGTATAAATGAAAAAAAAAAAGTCCCAAATATCTGATGCTTAGAGAAGTGCTTGAGACACAGCATCTATGAAAACATTTGAGGAAACACACATGTAAGGCTCCCTTGGTTTCAAGGTAAAATGGTAATGAGAGGCAGAATCACTTGTACCTCCAGTGCAGCGAAGAGGGTAAAGAGCAAGCTTTGACCTTGCATTTTGCTGGTGGTGGGTATTTTCTGACCAAGTCTCATTTGACCTCACTGGATAGTCTGCTCCTCTGAGACTGAAGGCAGGTTAAAATAAACTGACAAAAAGCAAAATGAGCAAAAAGTCACATCAGTGGTTCTAAGATGGGGATTTACTTTTAAAAACTTGGCCCAAGGTTGCGATAAGTTCTGGGTTTCAGGGACACCACTGAGGCACTCTATGAAAGTCTGTAGCATTTCTTCTAGTTTTTAAAGGGCACTAATGTTTATTAGAAAGGAGTTAATGCCTTTACTGAAATTTTGCACAGTAAAGGGATGAGAAGCAACAGTCAGACACTGCAGCATGGGAAATTCCAGCCAAATGCAAGGGAAATAAATTCACCATGAGAAAAGCCAAGCACTGGGACAGGCTGCCCAGTGAGACTGAGCAATCTCCACCCTCAAAGACATACAATTCTCAGACAGACAGGTTAGAAGGCTAATTAACTTTAAAATTAATCTTGTTTGGAGCAAGAGGAAGGAGTAGGTGGCATCCAGGGGTCCTCTCCAATTTTTTTTTTTCCCTGTAATTCTGAAGGAAAATTCTGGTCAGAAGTCCCTAAGCCTACCTCACAATCCTGAAAAGAGAAATTTCCAACATAGATATCATGACAACAAATGAACACATACAAACTAAATTGTGTACTAAAGTCAGTATACTAACTTTAAAAATGAATACAGAAGAGAGTAAAATTTAGTTATGTTGATGCACTTGCTGAATCCCAGGCTAATAAAATCCATCTACAACCACATATTACATGGTGTATCCATTTTCTGAATCCACATTTAAAACAAAAAAGAAAACTAAGGCACTAGCTTTTCCAAAGGAAAGCGGAAATAGCTCAGGGTCATGATTAGCAAAAAAAATTCAGCCAATAATTTGTTTGTTAGCAGCTGTTCACAATCCTCCATGTCAACAGCTAAGAGCTTCGCAGGATGCAAAACCGTCACGTAGCAGCCGATGCCTTCCTGCTGCAGCACTACGGCTCCGAGTAGATCACACCATCCCTGTCACATAGGCAAACAAGCATGGTGCTGACTTCCCTTGCTTTCCTCCTTTCGGATAAAGCTTTGGCATGTTCTTAATATTGAGAGGTGGGAAACGATGCTGATTCATCCACTGCGCCTTTCGCTCCCTGACGTGCGATTCCCAAGCGCTGCGCCTGACTCCGGCAGCAGAAGGGAGTCCACCTTCGTTGCAAATAAGGCTGAGACAGACAGACTTCAAGAACACTCCCCTCAATTACAAGCACGCACAGAAGACCTCTGCTGGGACTCCAGTAATCCTCTTTCCACATTTCCCCTACCTATAAAGAAAACTCTGAGAACCTCCACGAGGGACCCTCCACGAGACTCTGTCCCTTGGAGAGCACCTGCAAACTCCTGGGGATCCACACCCACAGCAGGTCACTGCTGGCTCCGCACCCCACTACCACAAAACCCAAACTGGGTCAGAAACTTTCTCGTCTTGCAATGTACCAGGAAGACAGGAGGTGCTTTCATCCCCATTTGGATGTCAAACACCAGAACCAGCACTGTTCACAACTACTTCAGCCTTTAAGCAGAATAGAGACTCAAGTCCTGTGCCCACATTCCAAACACATCCTCTTGTCAGTTTGTCCACCCTTTTTGTCACCTCCTTACCCTCACTCCCAGACACAGACTTATAAAGAAATTCCTCCAGAAGACGTAGTTTTCCTTGGAAATTGTCATAGGTTTGAGGATGGAAAGATGGGTATCTAAGACCTCTCCTTCACTGGAATTTTCTCCCCTCTGCTGACTGTAGGCACAAAAAAAAAATACCCTGTGCAGCACTGAGGAGGAAGTGGAAACAACAGAGCTGGGCAAAGGGAAAACCATGCTGCCCACTTCAAACAATCTTTCAACAGTTCTCCAGGAAGGAGATCTCTCTGATGTGCTGAACATGCCCACAAGCAGCGGTGGCAGTCAACAGATGAAAATCAAGCCTTGGCAGTTGCTAACAAAAGCAGCTCACTTATTTCTCAATAATCAAATACAAATGTAACCCCCCTATTTTACACTTGGCAACTTACACAAATAGTCGTGGCGTGGTTATATATGCACCACTGTGATTTGACACAAACCACTTCCTGGTTCTGCAGTTTGAAACAGGCATTCACTCCCTCTTACAATCATCAGGCATTTCCTAAACCCTCCCCTCGCAGCGCTGAGGAGGATGCACATAATGATCCGAGGTTACTCAGACTGATTAATCCCTCCACCCCTTCCATCTGGCTCGCCTCACCTTTCTTAAATCTTTCATTCTTTCCTCCTAAGCTGCATGCCTTTTGGTATTACCCCTAGAGAAACATGGAGCACTACTGAGGAGCAGAGCAATCAGACTCACATGTTGATAATTTAATTAGTAACACTAATTAAAGATTAGTAAGAAGAGCCACCCTTTACTTAGAAGATCCACCCTTTACATACCTGTTTCATTTAAATTTGACATTTCAAAACCCCCAACATTGGAGGGTTAGACACCAGTCCGTGGACTCGGTGCTCTTTCCCTGGTCCTCCTCTGCAGCGGTCACGCATACCAGAAGCAGAACACAGAACTGGAAATGTGAATTCAAGCACCAGAAGAAGGAAGCAATTTTTGCTTGTCTCTATTCCACAAAACACGCTTTCAGTTTTGCAATGGACTGTAGCTGCACTATTAACAGCAAATAATATCTCCACTATTTCATTATATCTTAACAGAAACAACATTCCTATAGAAAGCTCTGGCTGAAGGAATTTAAGAAATAATGCATTTTAGATTAGCCCTCCTCCACTAACAACTAGGGGATGCCAAACTGTATCCTGCGAAAGAAACCGTGCTTTTCCCCCTACCTCAGATAGGGAGCAGGAGAAATCAAGCACCCGATATTTACAGAAAATGCAATGAATTGGAATTAAACCCCGCTGTAATTCAGCAGCAGCAGGAGCGCTCTCTGCGACCGCAAATTCCCCCTGTAAGCTTTAGCAGCGGTTGCGAGCGCCATGATCACCGCATGAGCGCATCCTGAACAAAGTACCTTCCCTGGAAAATACGGGAACAGATTCAGTGGCCATGCCTCACGTACCAAGAGATATGTCCACAAAGAAAAAAAGGATACACTGCAAATTTAGACAAGGACAACACACACACCTGTAACATTACATTTATATAGGAATGGACACAAACAGAGTACAGCTTCTGCCCTTGTACTGACCCACATCCCACTCTGCTGGGTAGGCTAACGGTAGCCAACGGAGTTCCAGCTTGACCTGCAATCAAGTAAGTCAGAAAATGTGAAAGACTAAACACACCTGTGCTTTTCTTCAGGAGCAGCCACAACTCAGCAATGTCTTTGTAGAGCAAGGAGATCAGGCTTAAGGTCATGTTGCTTCTAATCAATTTAGTGCAAAATAGTTCCGCAGACAGTGACCTATTTATCCGTGAGCCCGTCTTCAGTGCAAAACAAGAGCATAAAACCCCATCTTTCCGTCAAAGTCACTGGGGACACAATACCCTTCTTCAAATTACATGCAGAGCAACTGTGCCTGTCAGCAGGCTGAGAGGTTCTCCGAAGGGCTCGCTGGCTGCTGGTTACTTCCCGCTTCTTTTCCTGCGTAAAGCACTGGCGTGCATTAGATGCAAGCTGTTTGCTCTAAACGTGAACACATGTACTGTTCAAACATCAGCAGAGTAGGAATGCATTAAAAAATTAATCCTAAGCGTGCCTTGCCATGAACCTCCCTTTAAGAGCCCTAGCTTTAACAAATGATGATCCAGAAAATCCATCATCGCCACCTTTTTCTGCCACTCACCCCTTCTCCACACAGGGAAATTAACTGCCCAAGGGAAAGACGTCATCTTCCAATGAGCTCTGGTGAGAAAGCACCCTAGAAATGCACCCAGCGTTTCCTATCTGTGATGGAATTCTCACCCACATGTTTTTGGTGGAACCAAACTGAGATGTTTTCCTTGGTGGTAAACCCATCAAGCACCTGTTCCTTATGAAGGAGCCTACCCAAAGCAGCAGGAACCATTAAAAGAACATGCATTTCAACTTAGGAAGTCACATTAGAGAATATGTACAAATCTTCTTAATAACAAAACGGAAAAATAATGCAACAGATAATAAAATCAGCTATAACCAAAATATTCCATATGATCTTTCAGACACGAATGCTCCTCTCACTTGCTTTACTTGATCCTTTAAAGTAATTGTCCAGTGACAGGACTACCTGTTAATTAATACACTTGAGATTAGTTACCAGCAATCCAGGCTCACCAATACAGAGTGAACCGATGAGGAGTGACAGCAACAACCATATGAAAACAAACGGATTGTTTTTCCTCACTTCACTGCATTATAAGAGCCCCTACCCAACAAGAAGGGTCAAGGAAAGGGGACAATGAGGATAAAAAGTTGGATTGATGGTTACACCTGTTCACAAAAATCCCTCTGCAGATGGGGAAAAGCTCTGTTTCTGCTTCAGCACTCCTAGCCATCAACCAATCCCATAAATGCAAACCCCAGACCAACACAGGTCACCCACAGACCACACCAGAGGTGATTTTCTGAAGTGCTCCACATTTGTGTTCTCACCACTCATCTGCCACATGGCAGGAGCTGTTTATACACCCAAAGCAGTCAGCTGTATTATAATACATCTACCATCTATACAAGCAGCTCTATTCAGTGCATGGCATTACAACGTGACCCGAAGAATGCAATTGAGGTAATTTACTTTTAATTCTGCTATTTCATTTTGGGGCCCATTACATTTTGTACCACGTCAAAACACAACCTTCCTAAGCAATACCAGATGTTTTTAATTAACGGTAGATTTAAAAGAAATAACACTCCTTAGAAATGTTTTACTTAACTGTTCTGTATTTTATGAGGTCATTATTATCATATTGGATTTTGAAGAGAGTTTGAAATTAGTGAATGAGTCTTCTCACTGCTCCCACAAGTCAAGTAAATACTCACACACGTGAAAGTTGAGACAGAGTAAGTGACCTCTCTTGGATCAGGTAACAGCATCTGTTGCAGCATCAGAAACAGGATCTACGTCTGGGCTCCAAACCCACACTCCCTCCTTTCCAATCCTGTCATCTAACCGGCTTGGTGGATGTGTGTGCTCCTAGATCGATATCTTGCCTTGTAGTCCTCAGACAAAGATCACGATTCATAACATTTTATTTCTAGCTCTTGTGCTACAACGTGGCTCCGGGAAGAACAGTTGAGGAGCAGCTAGAAATGCTGCTACCTATGATAAAGCATGTGCAGCTGTACACACTGACACTCACTCAACGGCACCAAGCCGGTCTCAAGCATTTGCTAGTGAGAGTCCTCAGCAATATGCTTGGCTGAGTAGATACTACTGTTAGTAGTAACAGGGGACTGCCATCAGCTGCAGCACAGCATGACGAAAACCCAACTCTTGCTACCTGAAGTTTTACCCAATGATAAAGCAGGTATGGGAGTGCTTTCCACACAAAGAGAGGGAGGGGACATTTTACAGCCTTCCTTCAGAGAGCAAAACCAAGTTAAAGAGGAGCTACCTTCTTCTCAGAAGGGTATCCCACTGACCTACACATTCAGCAAGAGAAAATAACCTGATACATTGGCAAGCTTCCTTAAGGAAAACACCCTGGAAACATGGATGTAGAAGAGGAAAAAGAACGACCTACAGTGTGTTGGCTGTGCTTGTTCTCATTGTCAAGACAGCAAGGAAGTATAAACCCTCGTATTAATCAACATCGCCTGTTCCAGACCCCCTTCCTGTTGCACCTAACATGGACAATTACCTCTCAACAGGCTTCTGTCTTTAATTTCAGAGCAAAGGAAAGAGTGGAAAAAGTCACTCAGGTGAAAACCAAGTACTCATTTAAAAATAATTTAATTTCTTGGACTAGTGCAACAGATGCATGCAGTTTCCATCCTCCAGACTCCCACTTAGCTTCTTCCTTCCTAGCCTCAGATCTCCAAAACTCACAGTTACATATGCTTTTTCTGGACCACTCAAGACCTAATAATGGGAACGGCTAGGAGCACCAAAATACAGCATTGTTTGTTTCAACCCTTCAATATTAACCAATTAGACACACCTTCACTTCCCACCTTCAGGAAACAGTGTCCTTAGACTGAACAACACACATGAAGAAATGGTACAGTGAGCTCAACCTCTGCTGTACAGGAGCCTCAGAGCCTCCTCCCACCGTGCTGGAGGGACTGGAGTCCACACCAAGCGTGTCTGTGGAAACTGGCCTCAGCTGCCTGGCTCAAAAGTATTCTAGACATAGGTGATTTTTATTTTTTTTCCTATCAGTTCCATTCTGCACAGAAAACTTAAAATTTCATAGAGCTAGAGATGCTACAGGGTCCTGTGAAACACTCTCTTAGAAAAAGAGAGCTCCAGCCAGTAACCAAATGCCTTTTTATTTTAGCATGCTTTTTGGGAGGACGTGCATGAGCGAAACATTTGCTTCATGGTTATAATACCTGGTCTCCTTGCTGTGAGCTTTAGAGAACAGCAGCAAGAAAGAACACATGAGTCAAAGCACAAAACCCTTCCCTGGTCTTTGTGATCCGGCTTGAAATACAATCAGAGAGGAAATGGTGGTATGTGGGCACTCATTTTAGCAACAAGTCTTAAGGATAAATTTATGCTTTATTAAAACACAGAAGAGCAACAGCCCTCCTGTTAAAATCTGTGTGGGCACACGTGTATATTTTTATAAATGCCAGGAAACCCATTTCAATTCCACTGCTGCTCCACACCTAGGTTGAGCTTTCCCTGCCACCTCAGCATGGGCTGTGAGTGACATCTTCCAGCCCACAGAGCAGAGGAAGACGTTGAGGGAGAAGCTGTTAAAGGATTCATGCAAAGTCAATTGAGGGCAAAAGATTGCATCATCTTTTTTTTATGAAACTCAGAGAAGGAAGCTATGACCGTGGCTTAAATACAGAAGATACTGTACCTGCTTAATAAAGAAAGTGCAAGCGTGCAACATGAAGGTGGCCACATTTGTGGCAAAGGATATTAAAGTTAGGTAAGTTCAACCTTAAAGTATAATTATTCAATGTATTTTTCCTTCAGGGGTGTGGTACCTAGCAAAAAAGCACGCCAATAAAATGATGTGGTACTTTGTGGGATTTAGAATGACAAAAGCAATCCTTATAAAAATCATCTAGCATAATGTAAGTGCTTATGGTTTCAAAAAAAAAAAACAAACCTGGCAAAATACACCTAACACCTGTAACTGCAGAATTTATAATGGGGTGGAGTTTTGAAGACGTTGAGCAATTTGATGCATCATGTGTTGGCATCTAGTCAGACTATTTAAAAGCCCCATTCATTTTCTCCTTCTAATCCTTCTTGATGTTTTTTTTTCAAAGAATGAATCAAAAAAAGGTTTCATTCTTTTTAAAGTCATCAAGCATTCAAAAACTGACAATTCCATCTGGTTTACATCAAAAGATTGCAAAACATTAAAATGAGCTTATATACACATTATACATACACACGTGTACAAACGCGCGTGTTTGGGTAAACCCATTATACAAAAGCAGCTTGTTAAACCTCCATGCAGCAGCAAAACTGGCCCATTTTGAAACTGCTTTGGCAGTTTTCAGTTCGGATGCCAAGTCCTCAAAAAAGTTCCCCGTATCACATCCAAACAGAAATTTAAGCAAGCAGAAGCAATCGGAGCTCATGGTCAGGAAAAAAGCAACAAAACCTGCCATCCATGAAGAAAGACACTCTTCCCATGAAAAGGAGCACGCAACCAATAGTTGCCAGAGCACTTAAAAGTGAAGGAAGCTGTTTGATTAGCCCTGTGTGCTAGTGGATTACCAGGAAGAAACATAGGAAAGCTGCTAAGAAACAACATCTTGAAAGCACACTTTACACTGTAAGGTAATAATAAGAGAATAATTTCAAAGCTTTGAAGACTACACATCCCCTACACCAGGTATCTGGAAAGAAAAACCAAAAAGTAAAAAAACCACTTCAGTAATTTCTAATGAAGTGTAACACCCTATTAACGAGGGCACTTCCCTGACCTCATGACCACACTTAGAGGTTTTCCCCAAAACCATGACAGAAGCCTGGGCACTGAATGCAGTTATCACACATTTGTTTCAGCTTCTAAAGATCATATCTTTCTGGTGTTTTCATGAAAAATAGAAACTGATTAAAATTCAATTCTATTTAGGTGCCTTTTCTAAGGAAGCTTCCCCAGAAGCATTTACTCATCGGCCTCTCCTTCACCATGCTGTAGGCTTTTCTGAAGTTTCTCATTTCAAAGAGACACAAAAACTGGACTTCTCCGAAGGTCAAATTTAATCGTGCAGGAGTTAGCAGTAAAACACTTTATCCTGCAGTATTTGATGACAGTTTTGTCCGTACACAGCTGCAAAAGCCAACAAAGAAATGGATGTGACCTTTTAACTTCACAACCAGCAGCAGTACTCTGTCCTGCAGCGAGACCTGGCTACTCAGACTGCACTGGGGGGAGGAAAAGGGGACTCCTGGCTCTGTGCTGAAGTCATCTGCAGTGGTAGTCAAAATTCAGGAGATGGGAGATTGCAGTCTGAGAAGTATTGGAAAACTGGAATTAAAGGTGAAACCAAATCACCACTGGCATTAGATAGAAGGCAGGACTAAAATTCAGGAAAAATCAAGAGATTGAGGTCTAATTTTATACCATCAGTGGGATTGAAGGAGCAAGTGAAGGAGATAAGAAAAAGAAATGGATGTGAAGTTTAGCGTAAGCAGAAAGAACCCAACAGTGAGTAACAATAACAGAAACACGTGATGAAAGCAGCACAGGAATTAAACTCAGGAAAAGAAAAACCGGTTTATTCTGTATTCTGAAACATAAGAACATTACTCCAGAAAACAAGGAAAACTATCAGAGACCATTATAACAAATGAAGTGTTGTGCCACAATCACAACTATATTTATAGTCAAAATATAAAAGAAAACTTTTTCAGCAATAGAAAACCCTTTTTATGACTCTTAAAATACACAGAATAATTTTTTTTCCAGTTTAATAAAGATACTCAGGAAGCAGAAAAACTTTCAGGTCAAAAGTTGTGGGAGAATCGGTTCCAACAAAAATATCAGATGCTCTTGTGACGCTGATGAACACAGATAAAGGCTGCAAAACTATTTATTACAAAGGAAGGAAAGGAAAAGAACATTTGTAGAATTCTCCAAAATCCTGAAAGAGCAAACAGACAGGGAGAAGAGAAACCTGCTTTTGATCTGAGATAAAATTATGAGACAGAAAACATTCATTCCATCACATCTTTAAAATACTCAGTTGGGGTGGGCTCGGACAAGTTAGCTGTGATATTTCAGTACTGGAGGATCATTATTAGCTCCAAATGACATGATCTAATAGCCAGATTTATTTTTTTTTTAATTTCAGCTGCCTTCATTTTAGAGAATGCCTATCCTCATTTAGTCAGTATAGGCAAAATCCTTCAGAGGTGACCATCAGTCTTAAGCTGCATAAATTTGACCCACATTATTGAGAGGTTACACTTGAAAATGGTAAAGCCCACATAACAGGTAGGATAAAAATGCCACTGTCTTCTTAAGTTTCTTACTTTTCAAGACAGTTTTGATTTTGACTCATGATTTGGAATTTTTGTGGGCAAGGCATGCACACTGCAGCAACTGCCTGTGGTCCTGCAACCCACCAAGTCCCCACTCATGGGAAAAGTGTGAAAAAACACAAGTGAACACATCAAGCAATGCTCGAAGCTCACCATTCTCTCCACCTAGGGGTTCCCAAAATAGTATTTAAAATTTCTCCCATTGCCAATCATTTCACTCTCCTGGGCTTCAACAAGCTCCACAGTTTTCTCAAGAAAAGGAGAGCATCAGGAAACAGAAACCAAAGCTCATTTTTCACCGATCAAAAAGAAAAAGAGCAGAAAACACACTTAGATTGACTTCTTCTGGAGAGCCAAACTGGAGAACTGCTTCAGGTTCTCTATAGAAATTCATTTCCTTCAAAGAAAGAAAACCTCACTGCAACAAGAGAACAAAATACCTTATCCCTTGTGCTCAGTGGTATTCTTGGTTAAATTTAGCCAATGGAGACAAGAGAAAGCTAACATTGGTTGCTCTCTGTGGGAAGGCACAACATACAATCACACCTGACCTTTTTACTTTGTAGATGCAGGGTTTTGAAAAAAAAAACATTGTATCATTAAAAAAAAGGCAGTGGTCCCTTTAACTAAACACTAGGGGAAAAAAAAAAAAGAAAGATAAAACACTGGAACCCTGCAAAAAGTTGTTATAACATCCATAAACAACTGCAGTGCAGCAGCTGTAACTGTGTCCTGTTTCCAGTCCCTGGGAAGCAAACAGGAAACCTATATCCTTACCTGATTGAAAAAGCAGTCAGCCCCTGAGATTTTCATCAGCCTAAAGCAATAGACATTTTCCTTCTTTTCGTTTCCTGGGATGTTTCCTGGCCTGTTCAGGATAGCATTATGGAGACCATGCTTTTTACAGCAGCATTACCTTCGTTTTCCACATTAAATATGCCTCCTTGCCCTATTACTGTATTTACTTTTGGCCTAGGTGTGACAGCTCGGGCAGCGTTGTGGATTCAAACAACAAAACCACTCCTCTGCCAAGGGTGGTTTATTAGCTTTAGCCTCCAACTTCAGAAGGCAAGATTTTTCAGCATGCCTCAAAAATCTTCACACCATTCTGAGATGAAAAATAAAGAAAATAGATGCACCAGCCATGCACAAGATGTAATAATGCAAACCTTCAGCTAATAAGGGGAAAAAGCCTATAAAACCCTGGCAACCCATCACATCAACCTCCTAACCTCCATTGATTAGGATTTTGCAATTAACAGAAAACAAAACTTGCTGAGTCTCCCTCTTGTGCAGTCCTGGGTTAATGCCTTAACCCCCAAAAGCTTTTGAAACAGTTTTGTATTTCTTCTTTCCATAACAACAAAGATGTAAAGAAGGATGAAACAAAGGCCAAAGAGCAAATTCCACTTGTTCTGACATATGCAGCAGCTGAACCATGAATTTCACAGGAGAGACAACCCACCCCCCAGCCATTCTTTCTGTTCTTCCCCTTGTTGCCTCTGCAAAAAACACATTTAATTTCCACCAGCTCCTGCTTTACCAAGTGCGCACCCAATTAGTTTAATGTAATTTTAACTTGGCTCTTACCCTTCTATTTGCGTTAAGTGAAAAACCACGAGGCAAGCGGATCAAAGGTGAGCGTGCTCTTTGTAGATCATGCTGCACTATGGTGGCAGCAAATAAGGCCTCTTCAATGAAGGTCTCATCCTGCAGCCAATCTCTGAAGTACTTAACAGTGTCTTTTTAACAGGATATATTTTATGTTCTTTGCTAAAAGCCTCCCTCTCCCCTTACTCAAACACAGAACATCCTGTGACTGCTGCTAGTCTACGTGCTGCAGCAGTTCAGCCAACACTGAACACACATACACACCTTCTCAGGACACCAAGGGTACAATACCAAGGATAATAAATACTGATAGGCAGTCAATTCAAAGGATCAGCAAAGAACTGAAGGTACCGATCAGACAAAGAGAACAATGGCAAAATAAAAGTATTGTAAGTATCCCCACTCCTCAATGAGGATTTATTTGCTGCAGTACATTTTGGAGGAAAACCTTTGGACAAGAAATGGGAATTTAAAAAAAATACATTTAAAGGTATTTAAAGACTATCTTGTACAGACATCTTTAGAGCACTTGGGGAGCTAAGGTACAAAAGGCCCCCAAATATTCCATCTTTTTCCATCCCGGGATCTGGAAATGTTTTCCAGCAGCTCTCAGAGGTTTTTTCCTTCATTGGAATTTTTTTTTCACACCCTATGAACAAATTCGATGCAGCTTAAATATAAAATGTATTCCCTACCATTGGCTGCTTATAGCTCCTTAGAGCAGAAAAAAACAATGCACATGTTCAGTTTCCTTAGTTCATTAGCTAGTGCAGGAAACAGCTCAACTACAAAGAAGCAACAGCAGGTAAGTCTAATAGCCTCCACAAACCACCAAGACAAATCCATAACTTCATTGAATCTGTTTCATGGTTTCTTCTTCAGTCAAGAAGGAGGAAGCTCTCACTGTACCTGAGTGGAAGGAGAAGACTTGCAGCTCTATCATCAGCAGCATCTACCCTCCCGGCAGCTGACTGGTCCCCAGCTTCAGCCAGCCCAGCTGGGCTGCATTTGAAGGCGTTTAAAGATTCACAGGTGCAGCCACCAGCAGATTGCTGACAAAGAGCTTGTGCAAACACTCCTTTCACAAGCAGGTCTTCAGATCAGGTGCGCTGCTATAAACTGAGGTTTCTCCTGAAGCCTAACTGCTGAGAAAGGGACTCGGACCTAAGGTGAGCCCACTCCCATCTGCAGCTGCGGTTCTAGGGAAGTTACTGTCTCCTGTGCACCAGTGGAGATGACGAGCTAACTGGTGTATTTCTGGTGTGTTCCTCAATTTGGCAGTTTGTAATGCAGAGCTTACTTTGTTACATTTTCTCTGTTGTTATATTATTGTTTTACAGTGTACTGCCTCCCTTTGCTTGGGTGGGGTATTATTAACTGTGGGTATTGTGCTCTCAAAGATGCCTTCTGTCTCTGAAGCATCGATGCCGTTTGCAGGTACCCACAGCAACCTCTGTTTTTTTCTTCCTAAGTAGAGTAGTAGTCACGTAGAGGAAATTGTTTTTAAAAAATTTAAACTATTCAAAAATGAACAAGCCCATTGTTTGGGAGAGGAGACTTCAAGGCAGCAGTGCCCTACCATGACTATGCTGCAGAGCATCCATGAAAACCCAGTGGACTACAAGGGTTTGAGGTTGGCCTGTGATGGAACAGGGAGAGGGGAGACAGAGCATTCTTATTGTTTAAAAGTAAACAATAATAGGGTTTTGTAACCAAGAGGAGGAAGTAACCTAATGTGGAAAACAGTTGTTATTGCTCTGTCCATGACTCCTTGTTCCCGACAAATACGCTGGGTTACCCTGGAACACTGAAGGGGGCTAAACTGAGGTGACCTGAAATGAGCAAATGGCTGAAAACCCATCTGATAAGATAGACTTGGGAATACCTTTTCTCTTCTTGATACTGGAAGTATGCCAGAGTGGAAAACACTGGGTGGAGGATCTGTTCTTGTGACTGTAAGAGCTTTATCCTCAAAGTCACAGACAAATTCCACTTGTTTAGGCCGCAAACTGGTTTCACTGCCAAATGGTGCTTAGGTGCCTTCAAGGAGAAAGCTGTTACCTGAGTCCATGGGCATGATCCTGAAAAACAGCTCCTAAGACCTCAAAACTTGAAGGTTCATTAGAAACTTTTCCAATGCAGCTAAAGTTCTCTGAATATAACCTGATCTGTATTTAAACAATTAAACAAGAAATTCTAAGAGCTGGGTCTAAACCCCAAGTTCTTACTTTGGCAAGAAAACAGGCTTTGTTCAGGACCACTAGGACAGTTCTTCTATTTTTAAGCTCTAATATTAGAGGTCAGTAGCACCAAATCTCCTCTAACATTCTCCAGTGAAAATGGCAGCAGAGGTTGGTTTCATGCTGGACTACAGGTACACATTACTGGTGCTTGGAGCATGCTAGCCAGAGAAGGATGCCTTGCAGGACACAAGCAGAGGATCTCCTCTCTTAAGGACACCACTGCAGTTTAGGGTGGCAAATCTGGCATTCCCAGAGGGATATTCTTGGGCACTGCAAAAACTGTACTCAGAAAGTAGTGGTATCTAGGGACGTAAAAGGACCAAGCGAGGACTCTGAGGGTCCCACTTTTTGACTGACATACCCAACTTCCATTTACACCATTCTGTGTCTTTCAGCCTCAGTGGCTCATATGACACTTAAGTAGCATTGTACATCCAGTCACCTGAGCCAAAGCGGCTTGTCTCAAACTGCAAAAAAATATCAGTTCCTTTTTTTGACAACACACAAGGAAAAAAAATAGCAATCTCTCCTCAGGCTATCGAATGTACACATTTTGTCTTGCTGCTTGAGTTAAAAGATGACTAAATCTCTCTTTTAGTTCTCTGATGCCCTTTCTGCCACAGGGCATTCTGTTGTGCCTACAAACTGTTTCATCTGTGAAGCATTACAAGATTTCATCACAAGCAATGTATATACTTCAGTCAAAGGAGATATCTTTTCATGAAACTCAAAGTTAGCACTCTCTACCATTATTCAGCACATGCATCTGAAGACTGTCATCTCTTATGTGATTCAAGTAAAAAATCACATATTTTGGTAAGCGAAGAATAAGCATAAAATATTTTCCTTTTACTGACACCAGAGAATTTTGCTTCTCAAATTGTAAATAACTTCTAAATACATAGGAAAACACTCAAAAAACTCTATAGCTTTATTTTTTTTCTTCAAGGAATCTATCCCTAAAATAACTCTATGAAGTCACATGACAACATCTGCAAAAATTATGATTACAACCTACCTTGCTGAAAAATAATATAATTTTCAATAGCTGGAAGTCAGAAAAAAACGCAAAACAACAGAGAAAGAGCCAAGGTCAAATGTTATCAACCAAAAGGGGAAAAGTTTACACTGAAGAAGGTAGTAGACACCATCTGTACTTGCACCTGAAGCCCTTAAACAATCTTTGATAGCCATGGTGGTAGATGAAGCAGAGACAGATGGCAAAACATCTGTGCCCCGACAGCACAGTTCAGTTAAAATGTCTGAACACAATACTGGTGTCCTAGAGGTTTAGATGGTAAAAGCTAGAGTTTGAAAATGAGCTGAAGGAGAGCTGTGTGGTTTTGGGCTACATGTTTTGAGTTTGTGTTTCAAAATCCCAGCTATGACACGCAGTATTGGAAAGGTAAAGCTTCTCCGATGTAAAAGGATAGAGGCAGTATTCTGAATTCTTCATTTCACATGCTAGATCTCTTTAAAAACATCTGACCTACTGATCCCTATCCATTTTCTCATATACACCTTTGGAATCCACCAAAGATGGTAAGAATTATGTAAGTGCTTGGCTAAAACAGAGAAAATACTTATTTTTCAATCATGAAGGCTTAGGAATAAAAGAGTAATTCTGCTCCACAGACTCACTGCATGAAACAGGTTGCTTGTGTTTCATGAAACCTTATGACTTCTACCTAGAACAAGAAAAGAAGGGAAATACAGATTGCATCTTTACTTCAAACAGAAGCTTGAAAAGTGAGTATCTCCTCCCCCCAACGCCAAAGGACACATATTAACGAGTTCTTCAACTATCCCTCTGACATATACTCATATAAACTGTATGTCACTTAATGCGGAGACTTGTAAAGTGATTTCTGGGAGAAGTAAATCAGAAGATGGAATCCTTCAGAGAATTACTCATGACTAATGGAACCAAGCAACTATGTTAAGACTGTCCATCTGAAACTCTAAATGACTTTCAGAATACAGCCCCATTCAGATTAAAATTACTGTAGGCAATTCACAAATCACAAGAGTTATTGTAATCCAGGACAACTCTACGATAAAATGTCACCAGAATTGTACTAGTCACAACTTTTAAAAGTATACTCGTAACTAACCACTCACACCTGAAATTACAGAATCATTCTCTACCAACTGTCCAACCAACTGCTGTGAGTTTGTTAAGTGGACAAAACTACTTACATGGCAACTTCAAGCTACTCCCACTGAGCCCTTCAAGGTCCTCTTCTAACTTGGTCCCTGAACTCACTCTTTTGTGGTCCCTGTTTACAGAAGTTCCAAAAATGACTTGAAATTTTGCAATGAGAAGTAAGTGTAAGTGAGATTAAAATAATATGATGAGACTGAGACTCGCTGCATGCTGATCACATTTTTCCACCTAGGAATAGTAAGAAGAAGCCCCTATAGAAGATTCCTGTAGGGTCCTCCAGTTAATTCTTCGGCCTCACTCCAAAAGGGAATAATGAACCAGTTCAACAGCCTGGTCCCTCACGCTGAATTGTGTGCAAGTTGACAAACTTGCCATCAGTGACAGCAAAGACTGACACTGGTCTCTTCTCACAAGTAACTAGTGACAGAACAAGAGGAAGGGCCTCAAGCTGCACCAAGGGAGGCTTAGACTGGACATCAGAAAAAAAATGTTCACTGAAAGGGTTGTCAGGCACTGGAACAGGCTGCCCAGCGAGGTGGTTGAGTCACCATCCCTGGATGTGTTTAAAAGGAATATAGATGTGGTGCTTGGGGATACGGCATGGTGGTGGACTCGGTAGAGTAGGGTTAATGGTTTGACTTGATGATCTTAAAGGTCTTTTCCAACCTAAATGATTCTATGACATACTAAAGAACAGCAAGCACATGTAATAACTAAGACTTGGCCATTTTCAGAAAAATTACCAGCCACCAAGACTGAGGAAGGTTTCATGCTTGATTCAAAGTGCAAGTAACAGAAGTTCTGTGTGAGGTTGGATTAACCTCTGGCTAGGATCTCTTTTGATTATTTTTTTTGTTTTAAATCACTGAGCAAGAAATGAAACACATAAAAGTTGTACTGATCTTCACTTCCTGCTTTGGAAGAAGACGTAGAGGCCCTGAAATAAGATAAAATAAATAAATAAATACAAGAAGTAGCTTCAATCAGGAAGTGCTGGAAATCTTACAATAAGCTTTGATCCTTTTAACTTAGTATGCTTTAGCATGAGGCCATGTATGTTCAACCTTCTCAGGTTAGCTTAACCTTTGAGGTTAATTTGAAGTTCATGTGGGATTTTGTTAAAGAGGACAAGCATACACAGTAAAAGGAAGTAGCAGTCGCCACCTTACTAAGCATGACTTTAGCACAGCTAAACAGATTGCAACAGCACAGGAGATTGGAAACTTCTTGGAAGGATAATGAAGAAGATAAAGGGAGTAAATAAAGTTACATCCTGGCTCCAGGACTGGTTCTGCCCAGACAGTAAATACCTTCTTGTTGACAATTCTCCATATGGAAAAGCAAAAGCATGCTAAAAGAACAGCAAGTCACTTTAAATTACTGAAGTAACGTATGTCTGCTTATTCATCAGGGAAACTATAACTTTTTTTTTTCACTATTGCATTTTTTTTTTCCTGTATTCTTCAGCAGCCACGAAAGCAGGAAAAATAGAAATTCCTACTAAGTCACTGCATACTATGGCATTAATGCCATATTTGCTAGTGCCTCTAATTAAATGGGCTTTTAAAATAGCACTAATGGTCAGGGAGACATTTTTTTCCCAGTTCAAGAGTTGCAGACAGATTTTATTTTCTGAATATTCATTTCATATGTATTGAAGTAACACAGCTATTTTTGACACTTCATTCATGTGCGTAACCCTTAACATTGCGTAACAACAACCCTTAGAAAAGGTCTGTTCCTTCTAAGAAGACTTATAGGCAGCTTAAATCTTAGCAAACAGAGAGGAAGAGAAAATCATAGGCAGAAGGTGGGGAGGTCCAAGGAGCAAGGAAGCAGGCTCAGGGAGTTCAGAGTCAGTGGATCTATTGGAACAGGAGCCTGGAGACAAGGTTCCACATTGCCCCCAATTCTGTGTGCACGCCTCTCTCTCTAATTGGGAAGATTCTTAAAAGCCCTTGTTTTCCTGGAAGAATCATCATCCAAGGGAATAAAATTGGTGGCCAGTATCTCAGTATCACAGAGCCTACATATTCCTTCGTTAGTATGAACACAGCTGAAGAAAAAAGTGGCTTTTCAAAGAAAAAAAAAGGCATCAAAATATTACAGTAGTAACTTCTATAACATTGCAATTTAGAATTTTATATTTTTTATGTTGTTTTAAAAAGAATTCAAAACACTTTTTGAACACAACAAATGGGAAATAATAAGGAATTTCAAGGATCCTGAGTGGGACCACTCAGAAATCTGCTGATAATGTCATCCATCACGGATATTTCTACTTTCTTTCACAACATGCACCTCAGTGTGATTGTAAAATACACCCCTCGAATCATGAATTCCTTCACTTTTACTTTTTAACACAAAGAATAAAGATTTAAAAACTAAAAAAAACCCTAAAACAAAACCAAAACTAAACTACAAATTTCGGAGAAAAGCAGTTTAAAAAAGGAGGCTGAGGTCCCTTGGTTTTACAGAAGAAGTCAATACAGACACCTAAGTGAAGGCAGAAAAACATTTGCCAGTGTTGCTGAGCTGGTAACTCCGAACAGTAACAACCTCTGTATCACAAAACATACACTGAACACATTCCAGCAGCAGCAGAAACTGCCCTATAAATTGTGTGATGATGCTCCGAAATTGATTTCTGAGGGAAGAAGCAGCTTGATGGACACTCTGCTTGAGAACTTTTCTGTCTTTGGAAGGATGTCAGCTGTGACTGGTTTTGCTGATGCACTCACTTTTCACTGAGTAACTTTGCTGAGCCAAATAAATCATTTAATTTAAGCACATAGCAGATATTAAATGGGAACAAGTTGGGGGGGGGGGGTGCTATCTAAGAGGAAAGAAATTTCTATGACAAAATTTAGATGAAAATTTGGATCCTAAAATAACTAATATTTTACTT
Organism: Actenoides lindsayi; assembly: GCA_025331215.1. Classification (NCBI taxonomy): domain Eukaryota; kingdom Metazoa; phylum Chordata; class Aves; order Coraciiformes; family Alcedinidae; genus Actenoides; species Actenoides lindsayi. The sequence continues at coordinate 39,372 of WTSP01006710.1, read as the reverse complement.
CCTTCGGAAAAGGGGATTTAAAATAAACCCCAAAGACTGCCATCTACCATTCAGACTCTTCAACACCGTGCATTCTGTGAGCAGAGTGCATTTTCAAGACTCAATGATCTAGCTAAATTTATATTAAGACTCTTGAAATGCATGGGGATTCTGGTACATATGAAATTCAAAACGCTTCCAAGAACATAGTCCCCAGCCACACACATTACACACACCTGACTTAGCAGACTGCACAAGTCTGTTTACCTTTACAAGATCTAGGAGTTACTACAAAGTTAAGCCAACTTACCATGTGCCACAAAATCCAGCCACGAACACCATTCTGAGAAAAAATAATAGCTCTTCATTTCTGCTATGGAAATTCCTCTCTGATTCATCATCAGAGAAGAAAAACGTCCACTTTTCCCTTCCTCTGCTCAGAACAAATTACCCTGAGAAGGTAAGAGCTTTCATATTAATTGAACTTTGTTCCATGAATGCAACAGGTGGCACAAGATGACTTTCCAAATTTATTTCCCTCCAGCAACGCCACTGTTCTTGTAATTATCTCTTTAATTATAGTGTCCTCCCCTCATGGCCCCACCCTGAATATTTACAGACTGCTGATATACCCAGTGTCTGATACAGTATATCCAGGCTATAGGCTGAAGCCATAAGCATATTTTCACTCATGTTAGACTTTAACAAGGCAAAGCAAAACTGTTCTTCACTCAGGTATTCACAACACTATCTGGAACCAGTTGTATTGAATTGCTCACTCACAGGTTTAGTATTTTGGTGCAGTTTATCACCTCTGCTATGGATTCACACTTAACTCTCTTCTCCAGCTTTCTGCTGGAAAAAGTGCAAGGGCATTTCCAGCAGGACAAGTGATGAAAGTCTCAAGTGTGGAAACCCCAAATCTCAAATAAATAAATTTTCAACACATTTATCCAGCCAGCAAACCAAGGTGTGAATGCAGCAAATAGTAAACATAGCCTTACACACATGGACCTATCTAGCGTGGGGACTAAGTAATGAAGTTTTAGTGGCAAACTTTAACTCTGACCAGAAATACTGGTGCTTACACCAATTCCAGGCAGGCTTTGCCTGTGTTGAAACCTTCAGATACTTAAGTACACCTGCTATATTCATGTCTTCAGTCTGACACCTCCTGCAACCACACATCTTGCTATCCTGCCTGTAAGCTAGCACCCTCTCCCCATATAAGAATGCCCAACATCCAACAGAAACACTCATACAGCTCCAAGAGAAGATGCACCAAATCTCCATCCCCTCAACTGGCATGGAAGATGCAAGAGTGGTCTTCGCTACTTAAGGTGGATTACCTTTGTCTGACCCTTTCACTACAAAAGTCTACTAGTATTAGACACCCACATTATAGCACTGCCTCATTGTACCTTGTCACAGAACTTCTTTGGATTGGAAGGACCCTGGGACATGGACAGTCTCTTCATTCATTCATTCATTCATTCATTCATTCATTCATTCATTCATTCATTCATTCATTCCACACCTAGAGCATACACACAAAAGCAAACTGCCTCAGATCTTCAGTCATCTTGATCAGAAAACAAACCTGAATCCAGTGTGAAAAGATGAAGGCTACAGGATGTCTCCAAAGATACTCCCAGTCCATACTAAGCACAGCACAGACTGAAGACAGATGTCTCTCGAGTCTCCACTTGCTAGACTTGTTTTACAGCTCTCAGTTCAAGCTGACCTACTGTTCCCATTTGCTTAGAAAAAGGGAGGAGAGAATCTCCAAGGATGGTCTGTGAGCATCACACCAGGAAGCCCTGGAAAATCTCCCCTGCTGATGGGAGACAGGTGTCCCCACAGAAGACTGCTTGAAGCCATGGCTTTCTGGGGCTGAAACCCTCCTCAAGCTCTGCAACTGCTTTCCCATCCACCTGCAGTTGGAGATGCAGAAGCACACTGAAGATGTATGGTCAGGGATGGATGCAGGAATCACAATGCTGTCCCACACGGGCCTGGCTGTGCCAGCCTGGGCCCTGCTTGCCCAGGCAGGAGGGGCCACATGGCACCGGGACCCAAACCTCTGCGTTCCAAAGAGCAAGTGTCACCACAGCCAGGGCTCAACTGAGGTGAGGCAATAAGGACAACACAGCCTGTCCTGGGTAAAAGACACCTGCAGAGACCAGTGCAATGAGGAGTAGGCCAAGGAGGGCAGATCCAGCTGTCCATGAGCTGTAAGTAAATAAAAGTCAGCTTTGTTAAAATGCAAATTAAGCTGAGATGGGTTTGGTGAAGCTTAAAGACTCTGGAAGCCAGCCCAGCTTTGTTTACCTATTAAGGTAAATAAGGTAATGCAAAATCAATATATGATCCAGGACATTTATAATTCATGTAAAGATTTCTGTATCATATATTAAAGATGCTAACATGTGCGGAAAGGGTGAAGTGACAAACCTGCTCTCAGCTATTTCCACAGATGCAAATGAAGAGAGAACAAAGCTCTGTGAGACCTGGGACAACAGGACAGAGTGGCTTAATTTTGTCACAAGGAGAGGAGAGATGCATACATCATGGGATTCACAGAATCACAAGCACATTTACTTTGGAAATACATACTTGCCAAAACTGGAATTTTAACCAGCGTAGCTACAGTACAAAAAGGTTCCCAAGCTGCAGTACCTCTCCCCTTCCACAATCTAAACCCTCGATCCACCTTCTGTGTAACATGTGGTCTGGAGCTGCCACTGAATGCTAACTGAGGTGTCTCACCAGGAAGGCAGGAAAACTCTTATCAGTCCAAAAGGCCATAAAATGGCTTTGACCAAAACAATGGAATAATTCTTACTGGATATATAAGGTTAACATTAGAAACATATAATTACTTTCCTACTGTCAACATAAAATGGGTAACAGGAAGGAAAGGAAACAGAATTTTTGCATACTTCAAGACTTCAAACAGAAAAGGCTGCAACAATCAAAAGGAGTTTTGGAATAATAATACAGACGGGCGGGAGAGAAGACAGACAGCTTCCTACAGAAACATACCATTTTCTGACTATGCACACCTATATATAGCGAAAGGAACCTGGAAGTAAGAGATGATTGTATAACATTACAAGATTTATAAGGATCTGCATCTGAAGGAAATTAGGTTAAAACGAGGAAAATTATCTATGTTAGAACGTGTTCAATGTTTTAAATTTGTGGTTTTCTCCTACACAGTTTACTTGGAATTAGATCAAATCCATTCATAAATGGCCAGCAGGAGCCCAAAACTCCTAAGTACATAAATATTTTTAAAAGATTGGTGTAGGTGGTAACTTTTATGGCTACACTTTGAACTTGACTGTAGTGTGATTACTACCAAGTGAAGGTTGAATTCTGCATGGAGGTAAGACTGAAATTTGAGGAGCCTTTTCTTTGCTTTGCTTTGTAAGACTGTATCCCATGTGTTTAAAATACAACTGAATTTTTCTTCACTTTTCTTTACTGTGATTAACAGCAATTAACATAAAAACTTTTTTTGAATAGAATTAATTGCTAAATATTGATAATTTATTACTTAGCACTCCTAAAGGTACTAAACCTTGCCCTAATGAATGCCCAGAACTGACAAATCAGGAAAGGTGAAACCTTTACATGTCAGAAATCACACAAAAAAAGTTTCTAAAAAGAGTACCATTTTCATTCCAAGCAAAATAGATGCCAAAAGACTCAGTGAGCACAGTACAAAAGAAGATGTGAGCAAAAGGAACTGTCAGAGGAGAAGTTTTCTCTTCTTATTTTTTTCTAAGAGTGTCATAATTAAAGAAAGGAATATTGTAAGGCCTTGCAAATTGTGTATTTTCCTATGTTCCTTATGTTGATTTCAGTTTCACATGCTCCAAATTAATTTAAAAAGGAACAAAAAAAAAGTTGTCTTTTTTTTCAAACCACAACAGGTCATTGTGCATATAAAACCAAGAAAGGATTAATTAATTATTGAAAAATTTTCTTCAGTTTATCTCAGGCAGTCAGGGTTAACCTATTTCAGAGAAAAAAAACCCAACAAAATGTAGCTTTACTGAAGACATGGATTATATAATTGTCAGTCACGCTAACATATTCTACACCACATACTGTATGAAGCAGACTTTGAGATTGAATAAATGGTGGCAAGTCCTAAATTTAGTACATTAAACTTAAAGATCAGGGGCTTCCTGATTTTTTGAGTATTTTTTGGTGTAATTAGTTATCTTGTTTAAGAGCAGAGCACTCAGCGAAGTTCTTCCAGAGTATCAAAGGAAGGTTGGTGTAAAGTGTTCAAATCTGTGTTTGTTAGATACTGTCACACACCTGGAACTGCAAGGAAAAACAAGATAGAAGGGTTTTCTCCAGTAAGTACTGGTGACAGAATAATTACTATCCATAAATAATATCTAATATGGAGAAAGATATATTTTTTTAACTAACAGTTGTTGGATATCTGCATGAGCATGCTTTGAGAAAAAATACTCATTCCTGCAAGAATCATCAGTTGAGAAAATCAGTAATGCCAATAAGAGGCTACTTACTGTTCACATTCACCTCACATGCTGCTCAAATTTAAATGCAATGATCTATGTAGCTATAAATCCCACTATAGGAATGCCTATACATTCACCTCACCAGAGCATATTTGGCGCGGGTTATTTCGTAAGTGGCGTCTGCCATGAAGGATTTGGATGAATCTTGGTAGGATCCTAAAATGACTCTCATGTCCTTCCCTTAAAAGGCGGCGTTGAGACATGGATGTGTGTCCCTGTGTCTTCACCAAGTTATTCACCAAAGGAAATAAAAAATCAGCTCTTCAGAATTACACTCTTCTAATGCGCTGAAAGATACTCTGATTTTATTTTTAAATGTCAATGGAACAAAAAATGTCTTTGTGAAATTCAAAAGCTATTAAAAAACAATTAAAAAAGGATGCAGATTTAAAGAGCTGGGAATGGGTTTTCTTTAGAAACCAATACTTGGTTTTATTAGAAAGAAGAAAGAAAAATCAGTTGTACTTAATGGGCTGAAAATGTCAAGATGGTTTCTGCATGAAGCTGTGAGACCCTCTCAGTTCCTACCGTGCTGTACCCAGCAGATAGAACATCTTGCCACAGCTCTGTCTGCTTTCCGTGGGGCTAGTACAAATAAAGGAGGCACAGCTTCTCATGCAGGCAGGTCAGACTAGCAGATGCAATCTACCAACAAAAAGAAAGGTGTGAAATTGTCCTGTTTTTCAGTGTTTCATCCAAAATAGCTGTAGCCAAACTAACAGCTCCGTGCTGTTTCCAATGAAGAAAAGTCCTCACACGACATCCAGTTTGTTAGTGCACTCCAGCCATGCCCGGTGATCCACAGCCGCTGCTCATTCCAAGTAGCTGGTACTATCACCCCTGTCTTTGCATCCTTCTCCTTAATGCCAAGGATGTTCCGTTGTTTCAAAGAGACACCCGAGGCTTCTCCTGAAGAAGGGCAAGTTGAAGTTCCTTCTTAGAACTTCACCGTCTTGCTCCTAAGTTCTCAGCTCAGCACTCTGAGGGCAGAAATCTCACACTGGCGCTTGCTGCATTTCCTACTTCTGTGTCTGAAGCACCCTGGATTCCTCAGGGGCCAGATCTATGCTCACGCCAGCAAACTGAAATAAAATATCGTTGTGAATACAATGCTGTCAATTAGGAACTCCTCTTCAGTTCATTTGCCCTAAGTCAGGCTCTCATCATCAATCCACTTCCACTTCTTCCCCCTGCACTTGCAGAGAAGTGAGGACGGAGCCCCTCAAAGGCAAAGCCCGTTTCTAGAGTGTGAGAGCAGAGAGGTCTCATAAGAAAAAGCTGAATCTTCCTGGGAGTTAACAAACAACTAATAGGAAGGAAGGGAGGGGAAATGAATCCCAGGCTTTCTTAAAACATATCAGGAAACCCTACACTGTCTGTTCCCCCTGTCTCTTTCAATGTAGGAGAGAGGAAATTGATAATGCTGCTTTACTTGGCAGACAACGTTTCCCTCTTAATTCTGTTTAACTATGTCCTGGACGGCCACAGATCTGCCACAACCCCACTATATACCATTAGGCACATCAAACTGAAGAAGAGTTCTGAAATATGGTGTGCCAACTCATACTCTGAAAGCAAATTCAAACAGACAAACTTTAGTTAAGTCACATTGAAGTAAACATTAAAGAACTCATTACAAAACACTACTTGGAATACACCTCGTTAACAGAGGAGAATCGTTAGTTTTAGCTGGAAAACATTCAACTTCCAACGTGATATCACAGGCAAATGGGACAGTCTTGAAACGTGATGATCAAGAAAAGTAGAAACAATAACTGATGAATTTCATGCAGGTATCATTTGTTTTCCAAATGTAGTATACTAAGCAGGTGGGCCACTGCCTACTGCAGCTGTGCTACTCGTCCTGGTCAAAAGCCTACCAAGCTTCAGTGATACAGAAATTAAAAGGAAGGGAACAGCTTACTGGTGGAAAACCACTATGATACACACCACCACTGTACTACATACTCAGGGTTCAAACAAACCTGGAACTGAAGTAAGGAAAGCTTCCATATTAGATAAAAATCCACATTTTCTTGTTCTGCTTGTCAGTGGGGATCACAAAGCAGTGGTTCTGGTTAGATACAGGGGAACAGTAACATTCACAGAGACAACACTGTAACCTGCTCCTTGCTGATGATTTTCCCAGCAGAGGCACCAAATGTGACCAGGAGTCTGTTGGGACAGATTGCCAATGATCAGGGCTTTCCTCCTGCCTGGCAGGCTCCTACTTGTTTGGGACTTTGGAGGTGCACCAGCCTCATGACTGAAGGACTCAGTCTGACAGTCAAGTGGGATGCCAATTAAACTACAGATCTTCTTCCAGCAGCCGAGACACCTGCTAGAAAATGAGGTAGATGGGATAAGAGGAAATGGCCACAAGTTGCACCATTGGATATTAGGAAAAACTTCTCCACCGAAGAAGTTGTCAAGCATGGGAACGGGCTGCTCAGGGAAGCAGTTGAGTCACCATCCCTGGAGGTATTTAAAAGGCAGGTAGATGTGGCACTTAGGGACGTGGTTTAGTGATGGACTTGGCAGTGTTAAGTTTATGGTTGGATTCAATGACCTTAAAGGTCTTTTCCAACCTAAGTGATTCTACAATTCAATGAAAGATGAGTCTTTGTGCCAGCGGTGTTCTGAGTGTGCGGTGACACTGGTGGCACACGGTGGAAATCTCACCACCAATTCCTGCAGGGGGTTATCACCGGGAGGCAAAAGGACCTTCTTGCTTTCTTCGTATATCGAATGCACACAGAAGATTGATGACTTGAGTTGTAAAGTTGTTAAGTACACGCAATCCTACTGAAAGCTAGCCATTAGCTACAGCCCTGTCCGCAAAACAAGCTTTTAATCTTCTTTCAAGCACTCAAATTTGTGCCTAGAAGCAAAGAAATTAATCACAACAATGGCTGTGGCGGTGTGCAATCAGAAGGAAACAGATGGTGTAATGCAGTGTTTTCCAAACAGCAGCAGCCTCTATCTCCAGGAAAATAATCTGAATATTTCTCTCTTGCCATTGGCATTACTGTAACAAAAGCTCTTATTAGAAGGATTTTTTTCCCTGCTCTCTATGACATCAGCAAATTATGTAGCAGTTTAAGGACAGTAATATTCTTTGAGTATGAGTTGGCAGAACCAACGAGGCTGCATCTATCTCTTCTTTCACGTCACATAAATGGCAGCATTCAACGGGTAACACCTCCACGATTATCTTTAAATTACCACAGACAGCCTGATGGAATCAACAAAATCATGCCAATGAAACAGGGCTCATTTTTGTCATGCTTCATTTCCAGGCCTGTTTCTGACCTCCGGCACAGCGCTGTACACTGACAACAGGAGCAGTCATGCTGACTTACATCTGTGGAGTCTCTCTGATTCTTCCTTTCATTCCTGGCAACTCTCACGATGTTGCAGTACAATACCTTCAAGTCTGGATTGGGAATCACTAAGTTAAGCTGCCATCACTTTCATCATTGCTGGGTGTTCTCACTGGTCCTTTCATCTTTTTGTTTGTACAAGAGGCTTATCTTTATGGAACATCTCAAATGCCCTACTGTGAATTTTCCTCCAAATCCTAACAGTTATTTACAGGCCCTTCCTTACATCCTCACATTCAATGTGAAGCTGAAATGCTCACATTATAGGACCATGTACCCCTCCCAACTGTACAGTGCAGGAGGCTCTGGTAGCAGAATCAACGCTGCTCTAGTGTTTCTTCTGTAGTTCTTCCACTCCTTAACAAGTGCTGATATACCACTGCCACTGGTGTTGCTGGTTCTCCTTAACTGTAGATCTTGTTTTAAGGGAAAAGAGTACATGAAAGCATGGCACCTCTCATGCCTGGCACTTCAAGATCCCACCCAGGATTCTACCTGTGGGATCCTGTGTCTAGTGCTCATTCAGTTTTCTCCCCTGGAGTCACAGCAGGGAAAAGCTTCTGCAAAGAAACTTCAGTCTAAGAAGTGCCATAACATGCAGAGGAGCCAACCCAGAGGATTGCAGGAGATATCTTGCATGAAGAACATAAAAGACTATGAAAATCATATGGGGAATTGCATCTAACATACACATAAGCAGAGCTCAGAAATTACTGTTTCTTGGAATAGTTTCTAAAAACCAAATATAGGAGTACATACAAGCTAAAATCTCAGTCTTCTAAAAAAGGTGCAAGTGCCACCTGTGTATTTCAGTGTCAGTACATTCACAATAACAGTGAAATTAAGTGAGGGAAGAAGAAAAAAAAATGTTTAGATTATTCTGTTTAAAGTATGCTTCATCAATTATCTCCAAACACATTACGTTGTTGAGATAAGAAGTAGAAACAGAAAGTTAAATTTGTCCCATGATACACTATAATTTTACACACATTAAAAATATAACATACAAGCTACTTCCAATCTGAACTCTGTTTTACAGAGTTGAACACGCATACACTGTAACAAGGTAGCACTGGTTGTTGTTATGCTTAGTCCTCAGTTTTCTTATAACACTACATAAATGTTGCTTTATGGCAAATTGCTTGTGTTGATTTTTAAAATTAAAACCATGTTGACAAAGATTAATCCACACCAGAGGCTAGTCACTAGGCTAACACAGTAAAAAAAGTAGATAGAGGTTGATTTTAAATGAAAAAAAAAAAAAAAAAAGAAAAAAAAAGTAGCTGAAGCATTAAAGAGACAGAACTTGACATTTTTACATCCACAAATTCCACGGGGCTCTTGTAGAGGAAAAATGCTGAGGAAAAATCTGTCTGAAAAATGGAGAAATAAATCATTATTCCACAAATATTCCAGTATTCTTGAAATATAAGAAAATAATGAATCTTCCTTTTTCAATGTGGATCAGATGAAAATAAAGTTTAGGTATAATCTTTTGCCTGTAATATTTTTGTGCTTTGTAGAATTGGATAGGTGTGCTTTTATTTCACTTTCAGGCTACTCTATCAGAACATTCTATCTAACAAAAAGTTTAGAAAGGGCTGCCACAGCATAATCTAGAGAATCTGTGAACTGAAATTACCTTTAATAAAATATCATGACATAGAAGGTGAAGCTGCAGTGGGGATAAATCTCAGAAGCAGACAAGAGTGGAGTTATATCCTGGCAAACCTCAACGATGTTACAAACAAACTCAGTATTTCCCAATAACATAGATAGTGATAAACATTCTCAATATTATGGTGCTGATTTATTAAAGGTTAGGAGTTAAATTAATTATTTGGTTTCATGAGAAATCTACACAGAAACCCTGAATTAAGTAACAAGAGTGAATTAGGTTAGTTGTCCAAGCTTAATCCTAACTGGATCTGTCTGCTCAGAGACAAACCACGATTGTAATAAGCATCAGATGAATATAAGTAGATCAGGACTGAGATAAATGGACAGCTTGCATTCTATTTATACTTGCACATTATGCTGCTGAACCACAGCTGCCAGTCTTTAAAGCAATCTCTCTCAAAAAAAGTGAAACTAAAATAAATCCTAAAATTAATCCATAATTTAATTGCACAATAAGAAACAACAACAAAAAAAGCGCAACATATAAAATTAGGGTTGAAATATTCTGGAAGTGTTAATATTTAATTGTCAAGATAACCAAAGGTTTTAAAGCCTAACATCTGTCCCTCTGATTTAAGTAATCTTATACTGCATGTCTGAACTTACTGAGGGTTACTAATAAATTTGACCCATCTCCAGGAGAACAAGTTCCTCCACCAAAAGCAATAGAAAATACTCAGAAAATCACAGTGGATCAGAGAAGCAACTAGAGGAGAACATTTCTTCATGAGCAGCCAAGCAAAGTGAAGTTTAACAGCTAACAGACAGCACTTCAAGTTTCTCCTTTAATAAAAGTCCTTTTAACTCCTGAAGGCAACTAGCAATCAGTTTCAAAACTTTAGAGATATTCTGGCAAAGAGGAAACTGCACTTACGCTGGTGAAGGCCAGGAGGTCAGAACATGGGGAAAGCCTGGCTAGCATCTGGTGCCAAGCCAAAGCTGCAGGTAAAGGCCACCATGATCTCGGAGCTAATTAAGCAACTGCCACCACTAGCTCACTCATTTACTTGAATTCTATTAGGTAAAATAACCTGGCAAATGACAATTACAGGCTGAGACTGATCAGATCTGCTGGAGGTATGAGGCCTGCCCTTCTGGTCAGAAGTGAAAGCATGTGAAGATCTGTTCAGGTTAAGAAGCTGCTGGGAGATATTTTGGCCGTATGCTCGATATGGGCCCACACTTTCACCCAACCACACCATCTCAGCTCCATGTTCTGTACCCAACTGCTGCTGCTGTGAGCACAACAAAAGGGAGGGAGATGACCATGGTGGGTGCTGGGCCTGTAGAGAGGGGATTTTTGCAGCAAGAGAAGGAGAAAGGAAGTGATGGTAAACCATTCACAGCTGTGCCTGCACACCACAGAGTCACTGCAAGAGGAAGCTGCTGACAGAAACCAGATAAAACAACCGGCAGCAAAAAGAAGTGGCTTGAAAGGGTTTATCAAATATAGCTTTATTGACAATGTCCTGTAAAGACACTACAGTTTCAGGCATATTGGCCATTCCCTGCACCTACAACCTGGGGCACAGTGGTCATCCCCATCATGTGCCAGCTACACCTATATAAATAATAATCAAAACTAAGGGGCTGAGGGTAAGTAGTTGCCTTTATACATTAAGTTATGCTAGTGGTAGCTCTGTTCAAAAATCACCTGTGTCTGTGTGTATGTGTCTGTGTATATCCATATCGATAGAAACACATAGGAACACATACAGCTGAATAAACCATGCAGTTAATGGCACTGAGTGATCTTCCAGCAAACAGCTCTGTGCGTCTAGACGGTTGCCAGCAAGGGTGGGCCCTGGCTATAGCTTATGGTACTCTCAACACTCAACATGTACAGTGAGAAATGACTGCTGTGCACCTACATAAACAGATGACGCCTTGCCATGCAACCACAGGCCAGAAGCACCCTTTGAGCCTTCAGTCTCTGCTACCGTGATCTCCTTCCTCTGAAAAATGCTCTCTGTTGCCATGTGCCTTGGACCCAAGGAGTCCTGCGTTCAGTTCTCACCTCTTCTCTGTCAGACTTGAATTCTTTTCCACATTTCACAATCTTCCCTCTTTAGTCTCTCCATGAATGGGATATTAATAAAGTGAAAGACTTTTCATTTGAGTGGCTGCTTTGAAATTCTTCTGCATGCACTGTTGCACCAATTACAAATTTATATGGCAGTAATCCACTCAGCACAAAAGAAACAGTGATATTAATACTTCACAAAGCTGGTATGCAGCTATAAGTAATATCTTTTAGGGACCTTTCAGAAATGCTGTAAAAATCCCTAGGCTGTAAGAACCCAATACGATTTTTCTCAGGCTACTGCAGCACAGTCGGTTTTCTACGCAACTTTTTGAAACGGCCATAGGTGTACAACAGGGATAAATCACATCATTGCTTGGAGAAGGAATGAGATTTTCATCATATTAATGAACACAAAGAATTCATGAACTGCTGATTTTGATGATTGGTCATGTAGGGCTCCTGCAAAATGGGATTTTCCTGTGTTACGGATAAGCACACTTAACTGAACTGGGATGAAGGGAGTTACTGGTGAGACATCTGCCAATTTACTAAACAGCCAACGTTTTAGTCTGTTCAGAGTTAGTCTGCCTCATTCTGCTTATCAGCCAGTCAATTCTAACAGACATATTTTGATCACACAGTTGCAATTAAACACATTCGGGCACATAGATCTAAACACACAGTGAGAGAGAGACAAGGGTCTTTACGTCATCTGGAACTGCAAAAGACTTAGGACAAGTCTCCATTTAAGTTTAAAAATGAAAAGCTCTTTGACAACTAAGAATCAACAGACAATTTCCTTCTGAAAATGTAAAACAAGAGCTGTGTGATACACAGTTACCATGGATGTAATTCTTAGAAAGACTGAGAAAATCATTCCAGCTATAGCATCTTACCAGTAAGCACCAACACTGAACACAGCCACAATCACACAGGCACTTGTTTGACCTGACACCGTACTGCTGCCAAAGGGAGGATTTCTGCTCCCAGTAATTTCTTCCTCTTGCGTCCTTGGTATGGGCATTTGCATTTGTGCAGCTGCATGGTGGTTTATACATGAATATGTTCCAGGTAGGATAAGCAGGACAGGGGCCACGTGATGTGGCTCCTGGTTTGAGGAAGTCGATATCCCTGACATGTAACGCAGCATGTGGAAAGCTGCTGAAATGATAAAACACCTATTGATCTCCAGGTTGGGCTTATTGTTTAATGATTATTTCCTAAAATGAGTACTGCAAGCTGTGCTTGTCTCTGTTAAAATTATTCAGAAGAGATCTTCACATGATTTAATAAATAATAATAAACCAATTATCAATAAACTATTGATTACTATTTATGGCTATACACTTAGAAATCTGACAAAGGCACAATGCATAAATTTATTGTTGGAGTTACAGCCTCCAAATAAATTATTACATCAACATGTGTTGAAAGACACTGAAGATTTTGCGAATTAAATATACAAAGTACAAATAGGCAGTGATGAAATTATGGCTCCTTTTGACATAGTCATAAAGCATGAAAACACCCAGGGAAATATCTTTTTTAGTATGGAAGATATTGAGAAAGAAGTCAAGATATTACAAAAAAAAAATAATCACAGCTTATACCTGAGCAAAGCTGTTCTCCTGCATATTGTCTCATGTGAATAAAGCCTACAAAGGATACAAGATGTGGATCCCCATGGCTGTATACTTGTACAACCAAAGGTCAACTGCAGCCAACAGCCTCTTCCCCCCTCTCAAATTTTGGTCTCATTTGTTACACTTGGATTCAAAGTTGGGGTTTTTTTTCCAATCTAAATGACACTTCTCACTTGTCAGTTAAAGACAGCACAGTGACAGCAGTTTTTATTTGTCTCTTCTTTATATGGAAGAAATGTTACACAAGGATGTGTTTCTGAAAAGTGTGACCATTAAAAACACCACCCCATTGCTCCACTCTTCATCTGCCACTGAATTCCACCAGCCAACCAGGCAACAGGTCCTATGTGCCCTGTCCATGTACCCAAGGACACAGGAGGCTCCTGGAACATCTCCATACTGGAACAACTCCAACCTTGGAGGCATTCAAGACTCAATTGAACATGTCCATCATAGGCAGATTGGCTTTGAGCAGGTGGTTGGACTTGATGACACCATAAAAATCCTTTCCAATCTAAATTATTCTGTAATCACCTTGCCCATTTAGCTCCCTCACTGTTATCCAGATACATTTACTGCTTTGATTCCCACTGAGAAAAAGGGAATTGTTTTCAAGGTTTAATTTATATCAGTTGTTTCAATTTTCTAGTGAATTAATAATTTAGTAGAATTTTATCTCCCTCATTTTAGAGTTATGTGAAGAGGCCAAGTGGTAAAGTAAGACATTAAATTATTTACAAGCTGTACACACATGCAGGCAGATAAACAGTGTAGCATTATATATTTAACAGTTGTTAGAAAGGACAGAAACTATAAGCATGACAGCCAAACCCCTTTGTCAAAGGAGAGAAAAGGAGTCTTCAAATCTGTGTTGATTGTTTTAGACATTAAAAAGAGCTAAAGGAAATGTGTTTAAGATAGATCTCGAGTCTCTACAGACCTCAGAGCTACCAAAGTAAGCAGTTTCTGGCTGAAAATGAAGATATGAGGATCAATTTCCCTACTGGCAGTATTCTTCACAAAGGACAATTAAATCCCTGCTCCATGTTTCAGCAGGATGAAATGGAATAAATCACAACTGTGCAGAACTTTCAAGCACTGGTAGCTGATTAGGTTATCACAGACTAGGAGAAGAAATTGTAAATTCATTTGTAATGGGTGGACAGTGCTATAAAACATCAAACAGATCTTAAATCCTCAAGTCTCCAATTACCCACTCTATTCAGTTTGCTTAAATAAGGGATTATGCCTTCTTACATTTGTGCTCGGGAAAAAAAGAACTAAGAAATAATATTAAACTGTTGAATTTTTATACAACTCCAAATAACCTCCACACATGATGAAGACAAGTACAGTGTAAAGAATACCCCATAATTCAGACTTTCTAAATGTATTTACTGTCCTATACATGCAGCTGAACAACTCTTTTCAATAGAATTTAGCCAGAAATAGCTTTGGAAAATGGAAATAGGTTTGAAGTACCATCTGAATATTTACTACAAAGTAACCATGATACACAACAAAATATCACCATACTTTTTTTTTTTTTTCCCCTGTAACTTCACTTTTTTTCTTGAAAACTTATTTTAAAGACATTTCTTTCTTAATGTCCATATATTTTACACAAAGACCTTCTGTTAAAATTCATCTGGCTATCTGACCCCCCTCTTCCCCCAAATGCACAGACAGACATAGTCATTAAAGGATTGGCTGAACAAGATCTCCTTTCTTTTCTGAAGGGGGCCCCTCTAACAAAGGACCTTGGAAAGTAGTCTTTATTGTTAGGCACCGGGTGATGCAATCTTTTATAGCAGTGAAGATTTAGGATCGACTTCCTCAACGTCCTGATAAATAGTCACATCTCTTATCCACACCGTATCAGAATCCTTCTGGCTTCCAGTTTTGACAAACTGCTATGGTCTGCCATTGATTTTAAGTTCAGCAGGAACCCCTCTGAGCACCTAATACACGCTCTACCACACTCAGAAGGTAGTTTTCCATCCATAACATGTGCTAAACTCATAAACTCTGGTGTAACCACATGAAGAGGAAAGGTTAAAAGCATATCCAGCCTCAGGGCTTGCCACAGCACCCCAGAAACAATCTGGCCAGGAGCTCTCTCCTTTCCCAGATGCAAGCCCCAGCCTCCTCTCACTGGTAGAAAAACCAGCAGGTGCCAGAAGCAGAAGGATCCCCAGCAGAATAAACGTATCTGCTGGAACAAGGTGGACATGAACCTGCCAGCTTGGAAAACGCTGGTCAGTGAGACTAGCATGAGGGGAAAGGAAGCTGGACCTGGCTGATGGAAGATGTTGGGCAAAAAGAGTCACCTTTTAGTGGAAGGAGACACTAGGAAGAGGCCTGTGGAAGGGAGGGGACTCGGTGCAGGGGAGGCTGGGGAGGGACAGTGGGAACTGAAGGTGCCTGTGGGCAGAGGAGACACAGGAGCTGAGAGAGGAGGTGCAGTGTGAGGCTGGGTGCAGCAGACGGACCTCAGCCAGGAGAGCAGAGGAGGAACCTGTGTAGAGCAGCAGTAACAGGGCACCAGAAGGCCAAGATGAGAGCTAACTTTGCAGGACATATGGGGAGAGGGCAGAGCAGCTCTACCATGTAAGGGGAACGGCTTCTGGCTCTGTCTGAATGCCCACATGCTCGCTGTTTGGTGCTGGCTGATGGCTGCTTCACTTGGAGTAGCGCTGTAGTTTTGCTGTAGTGCGTTAATGAAGACAAGCAAGAGCTGGGATCATCCCTTTCGTATTGTACCAATAAACAATAGATCCCTACCATGCAGGCAGGGATAGAGGGGGAGAGAAAGATGTGCACATGTGTGAACACGACATCACGATTAAGAAACAACAGCTTATTTTGGCATTACAAGTACTGATTCTTTAGGGGCACAGATTTTAATGCAGTGTGGTAAAACCCAACACTTTGGTGCGTGAGTTACTTTCATCATCTTAGAGATGATGATTAGTGCTCTACAGAGAAAAAAATCCAAAGCCTTGGACAAGCAATCCTACGTCAGCTGGACAAACACAGATGGACCTTTTTTGCTTTTCAGAGTGTATCTTAAACCTCAAGTTCACAATGGTGCTTTCCCAACTGAAAGAAGAGACTTGAGAGCCCGAATATACTCTCATCAAACTATAATGCAACAAGAACTGATCGCATACACAAAGTAGGGAGCATAGAAAGATGTATTTCTCACATTAACTTCGCAAGTCTTATAAATAAATAATAAAAGTTAATAACCAGTAAATGACCAAAATGTTCTCAGTTAACATTTAAGATAAATAATTTAGCACTGCAAGATGAGTTTATTATGAGCATAGACTTCTAAAAAGAAAAAAAAAAAAAATCATCTAACAAGTATGTCTCATATAAAGGCTGGCAATATAGCACATAGCTGCCATGCTTTTCTTGGTCAGAATATGATAAATAGTAAACTTTAACAATATTTGTAGCTCTCAGTAGATGGCTTGGAATAAACATCAAAAAAGGTGTCTCAGGAAAAAAAAAAATTACTTCTAGTTTTTATCATTGCAGCTGATTGCTTACAGATACTTAAATGGTGCTACAATGTATGCTTTGTCTCTAGTTTAAGCAATACTGCTTTTCAGATTCTTTTCTCACATTTAATTTTGGATTCAGCTAAGGCAAAACTGTAAATTGCAATTGATAATATTCAATGAAGACAACAGAATGTCAACCTGAAAGTAACACTTCTAGACTCAGTCTGTCCATTCAGCTTTCACCCTTGTGCCTTCCCAGATCACCATCCTATCACAGATGTGTTTCTCCAGGCATAGTGCAAGGTGAAAACGCAGAGGAAAAGACAAGTCTAAGTCAATCACTGGTTGCACCTGCATCCTATTTACTCACCTTATGATTTAAATATGTGGTACTTGAAGAAATTCCATTACTGGTTGATACATACTAGAAATCTGAATTTCCCTGTAATTTCTAGCTCCACAGTTTTCATCTTCAAGTCTCTTGAAAAATATTGCTTGAGGCATCACGTGTTTGTTAAAGAGGTCAGGTAAATGGTGCCCTATAAAATACAACTACTGCTGCCTTCTACAACAGTGAAATTAGATTTTGTGCAAAAAGGTCCTGGTTTGAGTTATAACAGAACTACTTCTGTTCAGAGATTTTTATTTTCAGGTCAGTCTGTTCTAACTAACTGTGCTTTCTGAAGTCAGCACAGTTATGATTTCACAGGCAGTGTCTGCTTCTAGCAGTGATAATGCCCCATGTTTAGAGCTAGTAGCAATACAGGTGTTCCTGAATCCAGTACCAGAATCCAGCTCCTGAACACGGTTCCTGGTGACACTGGGCCCAGTCTTGGACTTCCCCAGTACCTGTTCCATAGCATCAGTGGCGATGGTGGCATAACTGCCATTGGTGGTGGTGGGAGTTCAATACTGGTTTTGTATATTATTCTTGTTATTAAAGCTGTTCTAGATTTCTTTTATAATTGCTAAGTCTCTCTCTCTTACTCCCTTTCTCTTTTCCTTTGGGGAGGGAGGGGGGTTAACAGAGAGTGTCTGTTATAGGTCTAGCAGACTGCCCTGACCCTAAACCTTGACAAAAACCAAACTGTACAGATATCACATCTCAAAAGTGCAGCAGTCTTCAGTTACAGGTAGAGGAGAGAATGAGCAGAAATGTCATGTTTCCAATTCACATAACATGGAAAACTAAAAGCCTGATACTACACCCACTGAAATGAACCCCAAGATAGTGAGCTTAAAATGAATTAGCTTGAACCCTGACAGAAGCATGCATCAAGAAGTCAAGAGTCTCAGACCAGAAACTGGGTTTAATGAGCAGTGGATCCAGGCAGATCTCTGCAGAAAACAAGTACCCACAGTACTGTAACAAACAGATCAAGAAGCATCTTTCTGCTTTGCTAGCCAACAAACCAACGGACATGATGTTCTGTCACAAAATACCCATTTCAGATTTGAGGTTAGCCAAGACAACTAAACTTCTGAAGAGATGACTGCACTTGGCTCAGTAACCCAGGAAACACAAACTGTGAGAGATGGTCACAAAGAACCCAGGAGTTTCACTTTTTTCACCTCTGGATTAACTGCAGAGCACTAGTGAAGGGACAGTCCTGTCCCATCCCTGTTCCTCGAGGGCCACAGTCACGTGTTCCCATTGCTGCCCTGGTAGCAGCTCAAATGACCATAAAGTGAGGCAGAGCAGCCTACAGCTATGACAGTAAGCACACTTCTCTCCACAAGAAAAAAACCAAAAACCAAAACCAGTTTTCTGTTGAATCCAGAAATTGAACCAGTTCAATGGTGCACAATTGCCAGGTACCCATCTCTCACCTGATACAAGAGATACCAGGAAAAACCAAAGGCAAGGGAGAGAAAAAAAAGGACAAACTATTTCTTTAAGAACTTTCACCAGATGGCATGTGGCTTCAAAAGGCATTTTAACTTTAGCTAAGAGTGATTAATAGCCACAGATGGTCCCCAGGATGGAGAGTGTTCAAAAAATATGTAACATGGCACTTCAGGACATGGTTTAGTGGTCATGATAACATTAGGTAGACAGTTGGACCTGATGATCGTGGAGGTCTTTTCCAACTTGAATGATTCTGTGATTCTGTGACAGTGCAATCACTTCTAGATGCAGCTCAGAGGAGCTGCACTGATGGGCGTTCAGAGGACACTGTCCCTTTCCACTCCCCACAGCAGGCAGCTCAGACCATCCTTACTAGAATAAAATTGGCCTGTGTAAATACCTGCCTGTAGAAAAATCCCATACAAAATCATTTTCTCTATCTAGGTACCTGAATTCCTCAATTAAATGAAAGCAGAGCTGAGAGAATCAATGTGCTCATGGAAGCATGTTTTCTCTACACATTATCTAGAGATGGGCTGGGAAGGTATTTCACAATAAATACAAAGAGGTCGTAAGGCAAAGACTTCCAAAAGAGACTTTATCTTCATTAAGCCAAGTAAGGCTGTCATTTTCCAGTCTTCCACTATTCATAATCAAGTACAGGGTGATACTACACTTGCACTCATGAAAAAGTATATCCAATTCTGACATTACTTTTTAAAGAATGTATAAAGCTGAGTTTAAGCAATTAGTTGTTCTTGCCTAGGCAATCAATAGCCAGATAAAGCAAGTGCAAATTACATGACAACAGGCTGTAAGAAATACATAATCTCTAACTACAAAAAGGAATTGAGTCTTCACATGGGAGAATCTTCCCAAATGAACAGCTTTTGAACTGCACAGTGTTGGGCAATTACTTCAGCATGCAGGCAGCTCCATACTTCCTTAGGTGTGTTATATTGTGTTTTTCAGTCATGATATAACAGTTTTATAAAGCAGAAAAATCACAGAATCACAGAATGTTAGGGGTTGGTAGGGACCTCGAGAGATCATCGAGTGCAACCCCCCTGCCAAAGCAGGACAAAACTAGAGCAGATCATGAAAAATCAGGTTCTTTCCATAACTTATTATGCTGTCTCTGTCAGCTGACTTCAGAAAAAATAATGATTTCTTTTTCCATAAAAGTCTAATGTCTCCAACCTGTTTTTCCAAATGAAGAACAATTTTAGATATTAATTTGGCTACTCAGACATACTTTAAACTACCTTTGCAGTAGAATAAAATATAATCTTTTTCACAGGCTTACATGATTCTGAATATGACATCTAGAAATAAAATACACATCATATTTAGAGGCACAAGAATCTTAGTCTCATCTGCTTCAACAACACTGTTTTGCTAAATACTGCTTATCATAAATTTCCAGCATTCCTTTTTTTCTTAAACAAAAATTTCTTGCTATGGGAAATTATTTTCGGGGGGAAAAAAGAAAAAGATTTTCCAATGAGCATTTCTCAGCAGTCGGTTGAAGTTTTCCCTTTAGTACTAAAAGATATTACAATCAATTCCAAATTGTAAAGAAAAATCATTGAAATCTGCTTGCTTTCTTTTTGCTGATAGCTTTAGCAGAAGATTGCCTTCTCATTCCAAACATGGCTAAAGCTCTAATAAGGAAACGATTCTAATCCACATGCTGAGGGTAAACCCAGATGTGCTAACAAGATGTGTCCGCAAAGTGGTTTAGGACCAAGTGTTTTCAAAAAGCTTCAAAAATTAAAAACGTTATTAAAAATCATTGTGGTTGAAGTTTGGTTTTGTTTTTTTTTAAACTAGCCTAATTTACTAGGTGGCAATAATGTGGTTTATTACTAGCAGTCAAACTATGGCCAGACATTAGAAAGTTTTGTCTGGGGAAACTGCAGTTCTGTTGACTAACCATCTGTCAGAGCTTAGCGAGCTGAGTGTTGACTCAGAACCATATAGAGCCACAATGATGCATTAAGCATTCTCAAATGTGATATTCTAGGTCATTTCCAGTCAATTTCTAAAAAAACCCCAAAAAAACATGAAAACTGAAATGTCGAAGTAAAAATGCTCTCCTATCTTACTGTTCCTAACGGAACTTCAGTTGCTTACTGACAGAAGCAACTGAGATGAAGAACAAGACCAGGTAGGAGCCCTGGGTATCTAGGTTTACCTACAGCCACGGTCAAACAGACGCCCTGCAGGCTGCCTCTGTGTGAGACAAGGTGAGGGTGACTGCTGCTGTTGTCACAGGCTCCCACTCGAGCCATGCCCTGACTTTATCAGGGGAGGAGACAGGCAAGTGCCAAGCTCTGCCTCACCCTGCTCCCTCCCATCCCACCCCACCCCTAGGAAAGGAAACCCAAGTGACCAGGGATGAGGGAAAGGCTGAGGTACTTAATGCCTTCTTTGCCTCAGTCTTTAATAGCAGGATGAGTTGTTTGCTGGGTGGCCATCCCCTCGAGCTGGAAGACAGGGATGGGGAACAGAAGGAGGCCTCCATAATCCAAGAGGAAATAGGCAGTGACCTGCTGCACCACCTAGATGTACATAAGTCTGTGAGGCCAGATGGGTTACACCCAAGAGCGCTGAAGGAGCAACTGGAGATAGGTCAATTCAGGTTAGACATTAGGAAGAATTTCTTCCCCATGAGGGTGGTGAGACACTGGAACAGGTTGCTCAGAGAGGTGGTGGAAGC
>WTSP01006710.1:5006-17913 GCA_025331215.1 Actenoides lindsayi | reverse complement strand
TAAGCCCAGGCTGGATGGGGCTCTGAGCAACCTGCTCTAGTGGGAGGTGTCCCTGCCCATGGCAGGGGGGTTGGAACAAGATGATCCTTAAGGTCCCTTCCAACCCTTACAATTCTATGAAATTCTATGACATTTTACCAGCAATCCTGGCTAATGGGGGAGGTCCCAGTGGACTAGAGGGTAGCAAATGTGATGCCTATCTACAAGAAGGCCTGGAAGGAGGATCTGGGGAACTACAGACCTGTCAGACTGACCTCAGCGCCAGGAAGGTCATGAAACAAATCATCTCGAGTGCCATAACATGCCATTTACAGGACAACCAGGTGATCAGGCCCAGTCGGCACAGGTCCATGAAGGGCAGGTACTGCTTAACAAGCCTCATCTCCTTCTATGCCAAGGACCCACTTGCCAGATGAGGGAAAGTGGACATTGTTTACCTAGACTTCAGCAAAGCCTTTGATACTGTTTCCCACAGCATCCTCATGAACAAGCTGGCTGTCCTAGGCCTGGATGGGCATACACAGTGCCGGATCAAACACTGGCTGGACAGCTGGGCCCAGAGAGTGGTGTTGGATGGAAGTAAATCCAGTTGGAGACTGGTCACAAGTGGTGTTCTCCAGGGCTCAGTGCCGGGGCCACTCCTGTTTAATATATTTATCAATGATCTTGATGAAGAGATTGAGAGCACCCTCAGTAAGTTTGCAGATGACAGCAAGTTAGGTGGGAGTGTTGATCTGCTTGAGGGTAGGAAGGCTCTTCAGCGGGACCTGGACAGGCTGGATCGATGGGCCAATCATATGGACTTCAACAAGGCCAAGTGCCAGATCCTGTACTTGAGCCACAACAACCCCAGGTAACACTACAGGCTTGGGGAGGAGTGGTTGGAAAGCTGCTTGGCAGAAAGGGACATGGGGGTGTGGATCGACATCCAGCTGAATACGAGCCAGCAGTGTGCCCAGGTGGCCAAGAAGGCCAAGGACATCCCGGCCTGAATCAGGAATAGTGTGGCCAGCAGGACTAGAGAAGTGATTGCTTGAGTGTACTCGGCACTGGTGAGGCTGCACCTCGAGCACTGGGTTCAGTTTTGGGCACATAAGAAAGACATTGAGGTGCTGGAGCAGGTCCAGAGAGGGCAACAAAGCTGGTGAAGGGCCTGAAGAACACATCTTATGAGGAGTGGCTGAGGGAACTGGGGTTGTTTAGCCTGAAGAAAAGGAGGCTGAGGGGAGACCTTATAGCTTTATACAACTACCTGAAAGGAGGTTGTAGAGAGGTGTGTGTTGGTCTCTTCTCACAAGTCACAAGCGATAGGACAGGAGGAAATGGCAACAATTTGAAGCAGGGGAGGTTCAGGTTGGACATAGGAAAACCTTCTATACTGAAAGGCTTATCAAAGACTGGACCCGACTGCCCAGGGAATTGGTTGAATCACCATCCCTGGATGTATTTAAAAGCTGTCTAGATGTGGTGCTTGAGGATATGGTGTAGTAGTGGCATTGGTATGGTTAGATAATGGGTGGACTTAGGATCTTAAAGGTCTTTTCCAACCATAGCAATTCTGTGATTCTGAGCTTGGCAGGAACACAACAGGACTCGCACCTCTGCAAGCGTGAACCAGACCTGCCAAGAGATATCGTGGGGGGGTCACACCCCTTATTCTCCCAAGTAAGAGCAGGCACAGCTAGAAAAACTGCTTGAAGCCCCCTGATGGTGCTGTGCAGTGATGCGCCTGACCTTATTTCTTGCCAGGAATGTTCCTCCCTCATCAATTCCACCACGCTTGTCTGACGTTTCCTTTTTTGCTGTCGAATACAGCTAACGAGTTACTTGAGGCAGGGAGCTGTCGAGTTCAGTGTAGCTCATCTGCAAAGGGCTTAGAAGGCTGTGCACTGCCATACCCACTAACACAAGTAGAGCAGGGGAGATGACCAGTCTTTAAAACACAGTTTTGCTTATTCACAGCTTAACAACTTACTAATTCATTGCCTAATGTGTCATTAGGAACACATTTTCAAAGTCAGTCTTTGACCCTCAAAAAAATTCCTTTCTAAAGGCATATATAGTTCAAACTAAGCTTTTCTTCCTCTTCAGTGTCTTGTGAATACAAAGGCAATTTTCAGAGCCTGAGATCTCCAGTATTAGTGATGCTATAAAATTAAATTTGATACTTTTAATAACTTC
Source organism: Actenoides lindsayi (assembly GCA_025331215.1). NCBI lineage: Eukaryota > Metazoa > Chordata > Aves > Coraciiformes > Alcedinidae > Actenoides > Actenoides lindsayi. The sequence continues at coordinate 15,732 of WTSP01006710.1, read as the reverse complement.
TTCCTGAGAACAACTCCAGGAAATTGCAGCCAGTGCAGCTGCTGCCTGTGGACCTCAACGGGATGAAGGGCTCCTGAGAGCCAGGGTGGCCCACGTGGACCCAGGCAGGTCTAGGGCAAGATCTGCAGGGGGACAGGCTCTGCAAAACCCTGGTAGAGCCCCCAGCATGGCCCAAGCCCCCTGCACAGGACAGTGGCAAGCAGGCAGTGAGGCTCGTGAGGCCCCACAGAGGCTAACAGACAAAAACAGCGCCCATGTGATGATCCCTGAGCTGATCTGCTCCCAGGAGCAGGAAGCAGAGAGAAGGGTTAGGAGTGGAGAGTGGGTGTACAAGTTGTCTCACTCCCTTTTCTTCCACGAGTATCTTTAAACCTGAACACTCTATACTGCACTTGCTCCTGTTTAAGGGCTAACTCACTGTACCAGCTGGTCATCACACATCCAACCAGCCAGGCTGCCAGTCCAGGGCAGTGGTGATGTTGAATGAGCAGGAAGGCTCCTCTCTCACACCACTGCCTGCTCCTGCTTTCCTTCTCCAAGAGGTCACACATCAGAGAGTCTCCAGCGACACCGCAGCTCAGGCAATGCCCACGTGCAAAAGGTCAGGAGCTACTTGATGGGAAAGGATGGGAGAGGAACTCCTGAGGGAACGTGGGGGAACAGGAGGGGCTTCTCTGCGATGCAAGTGCCAAATGGTAACACCCAGATCCTTTCCTGCCTTGGCAGCTGCACATCGCGACTGTCTCAAATACCTGTATTTCCCTTCAAACCACTCGGGGATCTCTCTAAACTCTCATCCTCCTTAGGGGATAACACTTTAAATCCTGCTGGTTCTCACCAGCTCCAGTAAGGGTTCCCTGCAGCACCACATACAGGTCAGGCAGACTCTTTACTGAATTCGGTCCTAGATCATTATCTTTAAAGAAGCAGTGAGAGGTTGTTTAAAAGTAATGCCAAATAAAGCCCAGAGTAACTGTTCTATTTCCATGTTTTAAAAGACAAGTGTTAGGATGCAAAAATGTTTGTTCTCAATTTTCTGAAGGTTAGATGGGAACTGTTAGCACTACTTTAACTTAGGTAACTTCTAAGCACACTGTGCAAAATTAACATCATAGTATTTATTGTTCTCCTGATTCAAAATGTATGGCAGCTCTCTGTGTCATCCAGCTTTTATCAGCCCTTTTAAAATCCCTGTTACATCTTAAAAAATGTAAACAATTGCTTTGAAAAACACCTCCACCTGCCACACTGAAAATAATTCATCTCCTGTCTTCATACAACACCAGAGAGATGCTGTTTCTATTAATACCCCTCTCTGCTCCGGGCTGTGTGCTCTCAAAGCAATTCAGGTATACTCTTTTCAAAGGAACTGACTGGGAAGCAATGATGGCACTGAAGTCAGAAGCGCCCTGTCCTTGAAAGGCAAGTAAAGCATGAGCTGGGGGTAAGAAACACTGAAGAGACTCAGCAGAAGGAAATTAAGAAAATATACAGTCAGAAAGTTGAGAATGCTCCATGTTGTTTTATATCTTTTTCTTACCTTTGCTTCATAAATTACTCCAGAAGTGTTTTATCTGATGTGGAAATGACCATTTTTTTCTGTAAGCTGCTGATACCACTTTGAATACCGTCAACTTCAATGACTTCCTTTTGATCTCTCCAATGTGCTTAGATGCCCTTTGCTTCTCTTTACCTTGAAATCTCTAGTATCAGAACTCAGTACCCCACAGGTCAGCTGCAGCCTCAGCAGTCTTCAGGCAGAACCCAGAAAGGGAATTTTTGACTGAGCTGTGCTCGACAAAACCAGCTGTGCCAGGACCACAGCAAGTGTCTGGGTCCCGAGCAGACGGAGCTGTCTCATAATTAGAGCCTGGCATCTACGCAAGCATGAATTAAGTAACGATGATGAATTTTCATCACTCTTGTGATTCTGTGTATGTAGGTCATAGTCCATCATAACTATTAAACACAAAGCTATTGTGCTTCAGACACTGTATTAGGGGGGCCCCAGCTTCACATCCGAGTAAAAGACTATCTATGAGGAAACCATCCAGAAAGCTTTTTATACCACCTCCTTTTCTGACAGCTTTCTATTCTCATCCAAGCTGTATGACCCAACACACCTGGTTTGCTTCCCTACCCCATCTTCCTCTCCTCTTCCACTGGCAATAGTCGAATTAAGTTGGGAAAATCCCTCCCTCAAACACAAACATGCTTTTTTCCTCTGCTTTGTTTCACTGAATGTTTGTGTGGGAGCTTTTATTTTGTTCTGAAACATTTTTACAAGAATAGACCGTTCTATATCAATATACTTTGCCATTACAAATATGCTGAAGGTCTGAGTGAAGTGTGTCAAAAAACTAAAATGCTAAGTGAAGAAAGCGTCAAGCTGCCTTTGTTAAATCTGTTGGGTAATAACAACCAAGTTACAGACTCTGCAGGAAGCTAAAAACAAAACCCAGCAGAAGAATTACCTGATGTTTGGAGAGATGAGTGCACGGTACATGGCAGCAAGAGGGGACAAGATGGGTAAGTTCTTCCCAGCTGCACAGCAGGCACCTACCTGCCTGAGAGTTCAGGCACTTCTCAGAGGCAGGCAGGGAATCTGACAAACCCACTCTTATTTTTCATCTCACCACGAGTTCACCAAATGAGTCTCATTCTTCATTGCAGTGAGCCCGAAAATTGAAAATGCTGAGCTAATGGAAATAGGGAATAATTAATTCAGTTACAGATACTCAGTGTCAGCCGGATACGGAGCCGTAGGGAACAGTAAAGTTTGGCAGTTGCTTTGGGAGGTGCCGTGCCTGTAGTAACACATGCAAGGTAAACATGGAAAGAGGAAACAAATGAGTCATGCAAAATACTGGTTTGTTTAGTGTACTCCTTGGGCCAAAGGCTGATGCAAGGCTGGGTTTGCAAAGCTGCTGTTAAAATACAGGCGTGTGACATGAGGTAACCTGAACTGAGTGGCTAAGTAACACAGGGTGACGTGGAGCAACAACCAGCAGCCCAGGACAAAATACTGACCAAAGTAAAGCACCTTGTCCAGCCCAGAAGCCAGGCACAGGGCTGTTTACAGAAAAGTTGTAATTTATTGCTTGATATTTTTAATAACAAAGTTTGTTGCCCGAAGAGTCATTTTTAAGATCAGCTATGTGTATTATTATTTTCTGTTTATACCCATTATTCTGTTGTTTCACGTGCAAGGTTACCCTTCCTTTAAATTCATCAGGCTATAGGCAGGAGTTGAAAGAAAAGGAAGGCACATTTCTGGCTCAACAAGAATTGAGACTATAAAAGAACTAGGACAGTCACTTCTTGATGCAAATTTTCTGCCCGCTACATAAACTTCTGAAGACAGAAAGACTTTAGTAAGATCAGCATTTAGCAAATGCCTCAAGCAAATGAAGGGGGACAGCGTTTACACCCCTGAAGTAACAGCACAGGTGGAAAACCAAAGCATTCCTATCACACAGCAGTGCAGTTCTCAGCTTGCCCCTTTGTCCAGATTTGAAGAAGGCAAACTATCCAAGAGGGCTGTGAAGGGATCTATTGTTTGAAGCTGCCCAGACTGCAGTAAGTCAGGCTCCAAGATGAGGATCCTGTCTCTACCTTGGCCCAGAACTGTGTGCTTACACCAACTGTGCCACAAGGCTTGAGCTGGCTGCACCCACAGTGCTGTTAAAGGCAACGTTAAAGGCTTGGCTTCCAGACAGTTTGCCTCAACCATGATGCCTGCATTTTTACATGTGGAAAGCTGGGTGGCTCATGCTCAAGCTATGGAGCTATGGGCATAACTGAAGATTTTAAAGTGAGGTCAGAATAGCCAAGATGATATTGCAGGCTTACCTCAAGAGACCCACAAATGATTAATCCATATAAAAGCATCCAATATAATGCTCTTTCAGTCTGAAACAAAAGCATATCTGGCTGGTATTTAATAGAATAAGACAAAAGAAACAATGAAATAAAATTAAAGTGGCTTTGCCAGATATTGTAGAACAGCAGGCTCAAACTTCCAGCTGAAATACACTGTTTCAGATACTGAAACTTAAGAAGTTGTTGGGCTGACTCAGAAACAACCAAATTGCAACTAGCTCACTTTATCTGCTTCACTCGTCAGCTTAGAGCAAACACCTTGAAGACAATGCAGCCTGTGTTACAGATCACACCCCATCCCTGCATCATGCTGTCCCTTTCTGCAGAAGTTCCCTGTTAGCTGATAGGCATGAGGTAATCTTGCCACTTGGCTCGTTGTGGTTATAAGCGTGGCAGGCAGCTGTGCCAGGCACTCTTGCCAAGAAAGTATTCTGAGTCACTATGATAATAAAAACACATCAAAGTAACAGGTTTTTTTCTTACTTCGTATCACTGAGTACATAAGCTGAGGCAGGGCTTTCCTGGCTCTGCAAGCTTTAAGTACATCTACCCAAAGTCCACAAACTGAACGGGAGACTGACAATCATACATCCTGCAATCCTCTGAAAAGCCACTCTACATGTGCCACCATTTACTGTTTAATGCCTATTTTGCTCCAATCTCCTGTTTGTCTGTTGAAAGATATCTGCATAGATTGCAATTTTCCTACTGTAGTTCAGCAACTGCCATTAAAAGCAGTGAAAGGCTGGGGCAGATAAAAGAGGTCACTGACAGTCCCAAAAAGAAGTGCAAATGGATATAAAGTCAAGTGGTCTTTTTTTTGTTTTCTCCATTGTATGTAAAAAAAAGAAACCCTACTAAGCCTAAATGTTTTTGGATGAATGATGATATTTGGTTAAAAATAAAGTTTAAGCAACCTTAGCGTTGATCAAAACATTTTTCCTTGGATTACCAAAAAGGCAAGTGTCTTCAAAAAGGACAAAACTGCTGCCAACCAGTTTCACTAGATCCAGCTGTTTCAGTAGTAAAACAAAGATTTTTGATTTAGGCTGGACTATCCAAAGAAACAGATGCCATGTAGGTGCATGCAGAAGCCATAACAGCATAAGCTCATGGAAAACATGAGCAACCCACTCCTAATTGCTTAATTGTGTCTGTTCAGCTTCAGCTCCCACCCTTATTCTTGACATTTTAAACCTCATGACAGGGAGAGCCTGACAGGTCTGTACCCTCTGGCCTGGGAAATCAGAAGCATTCTTCGTGGTTAAGCTCAGCTTGGGGGCAGGAAAGCTGAAAGTAAGGGCCACCACACGAATATCAGGCAGAGGCACCCCCCACTACCATGAAATGCCACCGGCGTGCAGTGGATGTCCTAACACACTGCGGGTTTCAGAGCTCTGAAAGGGACATCTTCAACTCTACCAGCTACAGAGACAGCTGGCAAAGTTGCCGAGTGGGAATTTAATGCCCTTCGTGCTCAGCCCTGCCTTCCTGCCAAATTAAAACACGCACCCAGAGTGTTCTGCCACATGCAGAAAGATTTTTGTGGGTTCCCAAATTGGAAAACCAAGTGAACTGAGGAGAGGTGCTACAAGAGTAAGAAAGAGGAGGCAAGCTTGCAAGAGAGTAGGAATGGGGAGGACACGTGGAACAGGTCCTTCCAGCTGCCCACAGCTTCATCAAGTCCTTTCAGTGTGCCTGAGGCTGTCCCCATTGCTCCTTGCAGTAAGCCAGCTCTTTCCAGTGATGCTGGCACTTGGAGGTGACATGCAAGTCCACTCCTCCTACATCCGTTCCTAATTTGTTCAGACAGGTGAGCCAGCCTTCAAACCTTCAAATCTCTGCCTGTCAAGAAGATAAAGCCAAGGAAATGAAGTGTAAAGTTTTGGCCCAAGCTGCGAATACAACAGAAAATCTGGAACTACTGAAAACTGCCTGAAGCTGAAATGGCTATGAGATGCTACCTGTACTTAAAATACTAGCACTGAATATGTATTTACTAAGGAACTACATATATGTTTATCTTCCTAGATTTGCAGTTGTTTCTTCTTTTTGCAGAGTGCTACAATTTTATTCAAGGAGAGGCAGTAGATGGGAGCTGTAACAGTGGCACCTTTCCAGGGTGGAAAGAAACCATGAGTGGGGCTACCACAGGCTTTTAAGCTTCAGAATGTCAGATTTGCGTTACCTGTTTGTATCAATTAGACAACACTGTGACTGCAAGGCTTCTGAGCTCCGTGCTGATGCAGATGTCAGTAGTGACTGCCAGAACAAGCTGGTGCCTTAGCGCTACTTCTGTATTAGTCAGAGCAAATGGAATCCTAAGAAGAAAATCCACAGCAGATAGTAAAATGGACAATGTATGAGGTACCATACTAGAGCTATTTATAACCTGGGTCTTCAACCTCTCAGCTCCTGTTCTGTGGGGAAGTTCTGCCTATAAACAGAAATTTGTGGAAGAGGGTCTACTTTAATACAGCAACAGGATTAAAAAAACAAGAAAAGTAAAAACTATGGCCAAATGAAATGTCATTATCCATATAAAAAATAACAACAGACGAAAACAGGAGATTATTTTTTTTTTGTAGTATCAATAATTATTTCAGTTTTCCTGAGGAAAAGAAAAAGCCACAATACTAATGGGATAAACAAAAAACAAACACCACACATAGGAAGAAATGGATAATTTCTTTAAATCACTTCTGCCTTGCTTTCAGGATTTATATGGAAACAGGGAAAGCAATAGTCTGGTCGTCCAAGTCCAGGAGACCATTTGATAGAAGGTAAGTGGCTGGGAGGACTGAGCTGCATATGTGGGGGGGAAAAAAGGAATATGCCATGGAAGCACCCTTCTTAGTTGCTGGAAGAGGGCAGGGTACAAGGTTATTTTGAACTGAGAAGCAGGAGTTGGAGAAGGAAAATGAAGAGGATTATAACTAGACAGCATAATTTTTATGATCTTAATAGATAAATATGTCCAGACATGGAAGATAATGTATCTGCGAGGCACTGGAGATAAAGTGAAAGTGGGCAAGATGAGAGAAATAATCCAAGCTCTGCCAGCCAACACTGTCGAGATCTGTCACATGTAGGAGAGAAAGGCACTCAGGAACTCTGTGAGAGGATCACACGTCCATGAGAGTCAGAAGCAGAGGTCAGTAATTTACCACGGGGGCTGGGAGTGTAAGCAAATCAGAATTTAGTCAGAGCAGAGGGAGCAGCAGGACCACTAAGGAGGGTGCTGGAGCTGCTGCGAGGGACCAGCAGCCCAGAGAGGCTGTGCCAGTGCCAGACTGAGACAGGGACAGGGGACTTGCCAGCGGGAGAGCAGCCAGAGGCGGAAAGACTGCTGTGGCAAAACAGCCAAAGATGACAGAAACCCCCAGACTGACCACTCCGAACCGCAGGCAGCGGGGAGATGCTGGCTCAGGGGCTGAGCCACTCCAGGCTTCCCCCTCTCCAGGCAAGGGGCTTCCTTTCCGAATGTGCTGCCTTCTCTCCTTTCAGTGCACACGGATTTTAGGGGAATTCCTCCTCTGATTCAGATCGTTAGAACTACCTGGGATGAAGCTCAGCCTGCTGCGGTATCCTTGGAAGAGAGTCTTTTCCCTCGGGTCCTACAAAGGAGAAAATCCCTGGATGGCTGAAGGTGGATGGCTGCACTACGGGGCAGCCAGGGAACCTTTGCCTTTCAATTGCTCCTAAGAAGGGAGCTATTGAAAAATGGGCTTAGAAAAATCCCGCACATGATCTTTGGCTGTTAAGGAAATCTCTGCTTACAAAAGGTTTCTGAGTCAATAGAAAGACAGCTCTGAAGCCAGGCAGTAGATAATTTGACTCAAGCACAGAGTGTATAGCCCAAGAATGGGAGACAGCAACATGGAAACGGTCTAAGCAACCTGAAAGGAACAAGGAGGGGGGGAGGAATAAAAAGAACAGGGGGAAAAAAAAAAAAAAGAAAAAGAAAAAAAGGAAAACTGAAACAGCCACCTATAAATATAACCATTGGGTGTAGCAAAGGTGCCTTTGGTTTGGCAAAACCCGCGCAGGGATTACAGAGAGGAAAAAAAGAGAAAGAGAAGGGAGGGGAGAGGGACCGGCTAAACCACACGAACGTGAAATTGGCAGTAAAGCAACAGCTGCTTTTTTTGGGGGAAAAACATGCAAGTTTAACAAGCTAAACCCCAGCACACAGTGAGAGCCTGTCGGCAAGTGTGAAAGCAGCCCTCAGAGCCGCCAGTGCCCTACATGAAGGTCACCGTGTACCTCCATCTGCCCGGCTGAGACAAACCAGCTCCGTCCGCAGCCTCCTTCCACTTCAAGTCAGGAAGAAAAGGCTCCCGTGTTCCCATCCAATCCTACCATACGTTATTAACATTTATCTCGCCTCAGAAAAACTACAGCAACTATTTTAAGGGAGTGGAAAAACTCCTGCATGAATTATTAAAATCAACTGCAAAAGACAACATGCCCCAGCAAGTATCAAGCTGGCTTTTTTTTTTTCTTAAGCATTCAGAAAATTAAAGCAGGCAATGCAACAAATATCTAAACGTTTAAAAAAGACATATTTTGAAAATAGGAAGATAATCAGGGGAAAAGTCCATAGGAAAAACAAGGAAGGAGAAAATAGTATGTATGGTGACCTTTACTTGTAATTTAATGCTTGTTCTCAGCAGATTAGGTCTTGCTCTGCCCCTCCAATGTTACTAATAAAGTAAAAGACCTACTTCCTCTATCCAGGGAAATTGGTGCAGCTGATCTGACCATTCCACATTTGTCATTTAATCTCTCTGTTCACGAGACTACAGCATCAGCCAGCCATTTTGCTAATTACCTCCTCATAACACATGGAAACTGAAAAAGCTGAAAAAGTCACCCTGAGGAAACAGAGGACCAGGGAAACGGGAAGAAAATAATCCAGGTTTTGATACCGCAGTGAATAACACCTTAAATATTCTGTACTGGCAAACCATCAGTTTGCCTCAGATGACAAGAAGGTGCAAGACTTCTGACATCTGGTAACAGATGAGGAAGAAATGGCAAAAGAAGCAGTTTCAAAGGATGCAAAAACCACATCTCTTCTCTTTCCAGGTAACTTTTTATTCTGAAATATGTTTACATGTCTGCATGGGAAAGAGCCAGGAAAATGCTCCTAGATCTAATCACAGATCCCCTTATTGTACACCGCTGTTTAGTTCTAGTTTTGAAGACATAAGCATTCATTTTCAAGAAAATGTCTCAGAAATCGTAAGAATCTTTCTTTCTCCAGTGCTACGACCATTTTAGCAGATCTGCTGCAATTTTTAATCCATCCAGATGTAAAGCCACATTTACCATGATCCATGCATTCAACTCCTCATTCTCATGAAAGCGCAATCGAGACCCACCCAGGAGACCAGCTTGCAGTGCCTCACAGCTTTCCGTTGCCTCTTACCAGACCCATTCTGCCAGACAAATCCGTAATTCCCACCACTTCGGAGCTACACCCGAGTCAGAGAGAGGAAAAGGAATCAAGACCCCCTTTATTTGACTAGGCTAGCAGCTACCCAAAACTATTCAAGAGGACCTTCAAAGCTTGCCTCGTGAATATCTAAGCGCTAAAAATGCTAATTAGCGTTAATACAAACAGAAGTTTAACCTTGTGACAAAAGCTCTTAACGTTTTCTTTTCTATGAATTCGAGCATGCATAAAGAATGCCAGTCAGATTAGCAGGATTCCCTGTAAACCCTGCAAAATCACTAACAGCACCCACACAACACATTATTTAAGACCAGCAGCTCCTCCTACCAGCGCACTGGGAAACCGCATTTAATCTGTGCATCAATTCTTCTAAGGCCATTTCTTCAATTTTCAGCCAGCATCTCATTCTCTGATAAAGCAAAAAGAATCCACAGCAAACATGCTTCCCCTTGCTCCGCGAAGGAAGGAGGTGAGGGGGATCCCCCCAGAGCAGCCCGCTACGGCAGCGCTTGCCAGCCCCGCATTTCCATGGGCTCCACGGGTCCCCCTCGGCACAAAGGGCGGCAGGAGGGCACGATCCCCCCGGGCAGCTCGAAGCCGCGGCTGTTAAGGCCAGCGGGACCGCTTCAACCTCCTCTCCCCTCCTCCGCCTTTGGGTTTGCCGGCAGCGGGGTCCTCGAACGCCAGAACGAAGGCCAAGCGCTGAGGAGCCGAGGCAGCGCGGCCAGCCCCTCGCAGCCCGCAGCGAGCGCTGGGAAGGGCCGCGCTCGATCGAGAGGGCGGCGAGGGAACGGCGGGCGAGCGGAGAGCCCCATCCTCACGCTGACGTGAGCGCCGGGCTCCTTCCCACCTTCTTCCCACCTTCCCCCACCCCTCCTTTCCCGCCTTGCCGACACGCAGCCCGGGCGGCACCCGGCAGCACAGCGCCCGCCCGCCCGCCCAGGGCTCGCCGGCCCGCTCGGTGCCTCCCCCGCGGCTCCGAAAGGGCCGGCTGCGGAGGATGGGGGCTTGGCATCTCCTGCCAGCGCTGCCATAACCGCTGCTTCAATTCGGAGGAGCTCGACCCGCTCACACGTTGTGCCGCGGCGGGCTCCGCGACGCCGCGCAGCCCGGACTGACACCCAAGCGGTACCGGCACCTCAGGCAAAGCCGGTTTACAGGCAGGACCCGCGGGACCACGGGGAGTGTGGGGGATGTACAAGAGACCTGCCGCGGAAGGGAACCAGGGTAGCCAGCAAACTGCCAGTCGCTGTAGAGGGTACATCAACACGGGAAAACTTTTAGGGGTATAGAAAATACCCCCCCCCCCCCCCGCCCCCCCACCACCCGACACCTCGCCCGCCACGCCGCACGCACGCACACTATCGCCGACACCGGCCCACA
>WTSP01006708.1:37894-85337 GCA_025331215.1 Actenoides lindsayi | reverse complement strand
CCTAACAGCGAACCACCCCAAGGATGTAAAAATTCCAAAGAAAAAAAAAACCCCTGTTTAAAAACAAAAGGAAAAAACGAAAAAAAAACACTTCTCCCCCCCCCCCCCCCCCCCCCCCCAAGCAGCAGAGCTTTCTGAGTCTTAAAGTGCTAGAAATGAAGTTGCAACTGTATTGAGCCTCACAGACTTCCTCCTTAGCTATCTGGGTTTTTTTAGCATAGACATAGAGATGTTAGAAAAATTACAAGATCCCATTGCTTGACCTTTCTCTGAAATAACTTAAACACACAGCTTCAGAAAAAAAGGTGCAGAGCAAGTGTGATGTGCAGTGAATGATTTGATGGCATTTAGAGGGGTCGGACTAAATCTGAAGGTTGTTTTTGAGTTTGTCATTTTTAGAGCAACTTTCAGTTTGCCAGATATTTGTCTCAAAGACATGAAGTAAGTAAGTAGGTGTTCATTATTTCTGAGTATGGACTGGCACATCAGTGTTTGTATTGTGGGAGGAGGGGGAGATTTTTTAAATTACTAAATTTTTAGATGACATCAAATGCTTCAGTTAGCAGCACTGCACTTAAGTGGTCTGACAAGGTAACAAGCTACACTTTATAATTCAGAAAAGCCAGTAAGAGATAATATCCAATACTGCTCAGGGAGTCCATGCACTCCACTTGTCAGGAGGAGAAACAAGCTTTAAACAAAGAGAAATGAGAAACATAGTCCGGACCTGACAGCTTTGTGGGCTCGTGTATTACACAGAGATGTCCCCAAGTTACCATCCATGTCAGGGCTGTGACACAGCCAGCAGGGAGATGAGAAAAAAACAAACCAAAGAACAAGCTGTACCCATCACCTGACAGAGCCTTCAGGCACCTCCTTCCTTTTGTTTCTCTTGCTCTTTCCAATGCCTGCCTGCTTCCCTTTCCGTCACCTTCCAGCCTCACCTCAGTGAAGGCTGTAGCATCTAAAAATACCATCTTCCAAACCTCTGTTCTCAAAATCTGGTCCACTATTTTATAGGTGTGTATTTTACATAAAAATCTTCCTTGGGCCTTTTCAGTCTCTGAATACCACCAACATGAGGAATGATGCTTAATTGGAGAGCAATTAACACACTTCATGTCAGAGTCTCTCCCTTTTACTATTATCATCAGTAATCCATTGAAGTCAAGGGACTTCTTGGAAAGGATTAAGTAACTGGCCTGTTAACTAGATTTAAAAAAATGGACAACTAGTATTTCCCCAGATGCCAGCTTCTCTAGATCAGACTTAATTATAAAGCTGAAATGCTCAGACTGATCCTTTTGACTCTTCAGCAACTGACCTTGCACCCAAGCAGAAATCCCAGTGGCACAGCAGCACTGGAGCAGGAGCCCCTTGGCATACTCTTACCACAAAACAAGTTTCTGTTTGCAGTCTGAGCCTCGTTACAGCAGGGGCTCAGGCACTGCACTACGTTTCAAACCACGCAGACCTGCCCAGGGCTATGTTGGTGAAGGGAAGACAGCAGGAACCATAAGTTATACACATTACCATAAGGCTGATCTTAAGAGAAGACAAAGGCTCTTCGTTTCACCTAACAGTGAGCACTTCTGACAGAAAAGCTTCGTAGAAAGGCAGAGTGAGCACAGGAGTTACTGTATCAAACAGAATCGAGATCAAAGTGATCTCTACTGCACATGTGAACTTACATACCTGAAATTGGCCTCCCTACCTCCCCTCACTGCTGTAGTATGGTGTGTTATTTAGCACTGCATTTAATCCTTTCATGAGAGATCTACAGACCTAGGAAGTTTAGTTTAGGTCTAATGTTCTGCTATTGAAAGGGGGTTGGTTGGTGGGACCAATCCTAAACCTGTCTCCTTTCTGCTGCTGTTTCTCCCTGCATACTTCTGTCTCTACATCTCAACTGTCACACACTTTCCTTTAGCCAGAAACAGAGGTTTTAATTTATTTTTAAAACACCAGAACAAGAAAGAAAAAATGTCCTAGCTACAAGCCACTTTGTTTTTAAACCAATAAAACATTAAACCATCTATATAATTATGTGCCAAAAAAGTGAGTGAAGCAGATTCACAGAGTTGAAGTCTAGTCTGTTCTCATTTTATTCCATGGGTGTGAGAAAGGAATAGGCAGTGTGATAGGAAGGAGGAAGAAGTCCTCTCTTCTTAGTAGTTTTCAAGTTCTGTAATACCCCCTTCAAACAGTACCTACTACTTTTCATTGACTGAAATAAAACACCACATTAAAGACAGGATACAGTGAATTAATTAGTTCTCTCTCCTATATGAAAATACTAAGAAAAGCCTGCAGAGGCTATATAAGCAATAAATGGATAATAAGAAGATAAATGGCAACAAATAGGGTCAATATTAACAGGTAACAGGCCTTCATGCAGAAGTGAACTCTTTGTTATACCAGATCAGTTTCTTACAACCCAATGAAACAAGAACAATGCATAGGCATAAATATAGTATCTTACTAAAAATGTCACATCCTCACAAACCTCACCACCCAGTCCTAACGGATCAAAACAACATCCTGGGCAAGAACTGACTGTTTTCCCCAAAAATCAGGCTTAGAATAAAGGCTTGTTAATTAACTAAATTAAGAAATTATTTCAACAGGATTGAACTGTTCAGTTGCCCCCTAAACCTAAATGTACTCTTTTGATACATGGATTTGAGGGTTGACTGACCTCTCAATAGGAGTAATTATTATAGGAGCCTTATCTAAGTATAATGATGGTTGGGTTTGTTTGAGGTACAGGTAGTTCCCAGGAACACATGGCAGCAGCAAGCAAAGAAATCCATAGATTGGAAATTTAATGATGCAAATGCATTGATCATCACACTCCAAACATGCTTTTCAAGAAGCCACATCTGCCTTCAGATATGCTATCTAGGCAAAAAAAAACCCCAAACATCTGCTTTCAGTATTATCTAAGTGAGAGTATCAATGTCCCAATTTAGAAGTTTTTTAGAAAAAACTGGTAATCTATTATTTGAAGAGCCCCTACTGCTGTGCTGACTAAAAGCATTTCTGAGCATTGCTAAGGCCAAGATTTGTCTCCAAGAGGAAAAGGTGAATAGAGAAGCTCAAGTGTAAACTAGAATGTAATACACTTGCAGAAAATGTTGTATTTGGTATGCTAGCTCCATTATTTGTATTTTAACCTAATTTGAAGAAAACAACAACCAGTTTCCACGTGAGGTAGCAAAGCAGTAGGGCTGAAGCCTCTTCTTGGATGCAACCAATGCCCAGTACATCATTTGAAGATCTTAAGTTTCTCTATGGTTTCCTCATCTCCCACTTGTAAAAATACAGTAGCTGAGAGTCCAGAAGTGTAGCACAGCACTTTGGTACTGTCTGGTTTAGGTGAAAATGCATTTTCTTGAACCATTTTCCCATTGAGAAATGTTCTAGTTTGAGCCATAAACTATAAGGTATTTTAATTGTGTGGGAAAACAAATGCCATTTTTATTATTTTCTAGAAATCATTGAGATAAAACACATCTCTGGGAGTTATGTATCCTAGTACTCTCCAAAACAGCTGTCTACACTGGAAAACTAGAACAGAGACTTCCAGAAATCACAGAATAATTAATTTTCATCTGTTTTCTATCCATCAACAGCAAGACTTTTTTTTTTTCAACTCTAAGGAGATTATAAATGCTGAATTACCTTGGGCTATCTGAGCAATGATTTGGGTTTCAAATTAGAACTGTCACGGCTGAAAGCTTAAAGCTCTGTTTGCTTGACAATGCCTCACTCTATTTTCAGAATTATGTTGTCAGAACTGTTTACAATCCAGAGCAAATTATTGCCTGGGAGAGGCACAAATCCACCGAGCTCTCCAGAAAGTCAATTTCACACACATGGAAATAAACACCGTTACTTTAGATTTATTTCATGCTGAACAAGAAAATTCATTTGGCCCAAGAAAAGATATGCCATCACCAGCAGCACTGACAGAAATAAGCCGGGACAGTAACACTGCAAAGCTGCTCAGCTGCCTGAGGCTCTGCTATTCCATGCGAATAACTATTTTTCCATTTACTCTAGGTGCTGTCATTTATCATCTTTATCTGCTATATTGCATATCTAGCTGCTTTTTTCATGATGGCACCACTCCTAGAGTTTCTGCTGGCACTGTTTCTTCTATTTGCCTACGCTGCCAAACTTAATGAGAAGTTTAAAGGACTCTACTGGCCTCTGATGGTAAGTGGGAAGTGCAATATGAAAACACGGTTTGGATTGTACAGTATAACATGGGCAAAAGGGACTGTAGGGGAGTTTAGGCTGACTTAACAACTTCACCCCTTATTAGAAACTCGTCTGCATTGCCTGCCATTCAGAAGGTCCCCAAGCACTCTTTAAACTAGGCTATACTACGTACTGTAGCTTTCTTGGTGCTGACAAAGTATGGTTTTATTAAAGCACAGAATTTATGCCTGCTTCCAGGAAAACAGCTTAGGGCTGGATCTTCAGAAGCAGGCAACATCAGCCGAACTGTGACTGCTGGGGGCTCCTTAATATTGCTGCTCTTACAAATGGAGAAACTGAGGCATGCTACATAGCAATACTTTCGCATACACTTTACTAAAATGTTACGAAATGCCCAGGTAAGTGCTGCAGAGCTGCAGTCATGATCGCATGCAAACAAACTGACAGGCACTTGTGTGAAGGGGTTGCCCCTGCAGCTCTTACTGGCAGATGCTCACGGACAGGCGGCCAGTGCCCCCTGGCCCCTGGATGGCTCTGCTGCTGCAGGGACGCGTCGCAAAGGCAGCAATCCTCTGGCAGTACAAATACTTCCGAAAACGCTCATCTCACCGATCTGCATTCTCTTTTGGCGCAGTCTAGCTATAGTTTGTCATTGTGAGGCTTCAATTAGAGCTCTCAATGTACAAAAATAACATTAGCAAGGCTACTGGTGGATAAAACAACGACTTTGCCAAGCGGTGACTTTGACTATGACAGTGTGTGTGTGGTTTTCAACTGGTAATCTCAGTTCCATTGTTTTCCAATTTTCTACATGCATACAATTCCAGAACTAAGACAAGAAAAGCACTTGTATGTTTATTATGTCCCTTACTATAATGTACTCCAGCCACACAATGTAGGTAACTGACCTCCTTTTGACTTCAGGGGAGTCAGGTTTCTTGTAGTATTTCTGTTTTGAGACAGTGTCTTAAATCACCCATGTGTTCTGAAAAGGCAGAAGATCTAACTGTGAACAGAGGTCAAGATACCATTGTTCCAGCTCACATGAGTTACACAAGCCCTGGGAAGCACAGCTCTTTCTTTAATACACTGCTCAGAGACACCGTTGCTCCAGCACATTGCTGCTTGTGTTACAGGGCACAGGCCCTGTCCTGCAGAGCTAGTCTCAGCCACGGCAGCACATATTTCAATGATGGCAACAGGTATGTTCATTTCAGGCTACCTGTTGGAATTACAAGCGTATAACTAAGTATAAATCATAAACACTCGAAGTGTTTACTTCCTAAGCGAGGAGTTCCTAACAAACAGGCCTGCTTCTACACAGAGACCAGCACCTGCCTGTTCCCCATGGGAAATGCTTCGCTCCTCCAGGGCCTTTGGTGCTGCCGGAATTCTGCTTAAACATGAGGCTTTTAAAAGAAATTTTCAAATTATTCTTCCATCTCAGCCTAAAGAAAGTTTTTCCTGACATAAGCACGTTAAAAGTAGGATTTATCCCAACATCTTTTAGGAGCAGAGGCCTACGCCAAGATTCTGGTCACCTCTCATACTTCCCAGATGAGCAATTCATCCGTTACAAAATACTAGGCAAGTCCACTGACGCAACTTAAGGCGTTTTAGTGGTCATTCCTGAAATAATTTTTAGAGGAGTTTCTATGTTGGGATCACGTGACTAATCTGAGCATGCAACATTGCTTATTTTACAGGATTTCTTGCGGTGTGTCACTGCTGCCGTTATTTACTTTGCCATTTCAATTGCTGCCGTCTCAAAATATAATGATGGAGCATCTAAAGCAGCAGGAGTAAGTAGATGTGAGCTTTCCACTTAAGTACTGTGGTGAACTGCTTATGGACATACTTTAGAAACAATTCAATTTTCACCCTATTGCAAGTAGCAGAAGTTTCTTCAACTAACTGAGAATTAGATTTGCCTAAAGCAAGGAAGAAATGGTCAGTTACTTAGAAAAACAGATTTTGAATCAATTAACAGTTTTTCCATCCTGACAATACTGCTCAATGTTAAACATACTAGTTAGGGAAGGCACCTATTTTGCTTTTTGATTTCACCAGTTGTACAGGGAAGATAAACTTCTCTGCTCCTGCAAAGAACATCAGGAACCTTGTAACGACTGAGGACAATCTATATATTTATAAAGTAATTTCCACCTCCTGCCTCTATTGTTGAATTTTACTTGGATGAGTTGAAACAAGAGCAGTGTCATTTTACCCTCCAGTATATGGACCACCCAGGAGAAAGCCTTTGTTGTCAGCACCTTGCATTTGGAAATAAGATACAGCCTCTCCATCTTGACTCTCAGCATCAATAATGTATGCAACAGAAATAAAATTTGCATAATAATTTTAAAAGATAGGAAAGAACAATACCCAGTAATGTTAGCCAGCAAACCTCACCAAACCATCCCAAGGCATGCCCCATTCCAGTACAAAGGCGTTGTTTTACCCTTTGTCCCTCCGTTTAGACAGGGAGCACTGCAACAGGGCATTTACTCGATCTTCTCAGACTGAAAACCAGCCTATTCTTTACACACTGCTGGTTCTTTGACACTAAATAGGTAACTCCAGAATCATTTTATCTCAATCTAGTTCACTTTACAATAGACAGATCTCCTTGCAAAACAGTAAAAATTACTTCCAGAGAAACTGAGGCAAAGACATGCCCTGGGGCTGTGCAAGTGCAGGTTACATTCTCCCGTAGCTCCCATCACAGGGTAATGCTGATCTAAGAACAGGCCCAGAGCCAGAGAGGTATGCAGCCTGGGAAAAGCCTAAGGACATACATGATAGAGCAACTGCAGGGATCACTACCTAGGCTCACAAATTAGCTTCAATTTAATTAATGTCAATAGGTTATGAGACATTTCCCTTCACTGTCTTTTTAAAAAGGCACAGGCTAAAAAAAAATCTAAAAAAAAAAATTCAAGTCCAAGACTACTTTTTTTTTTCTTGTGTCAATTATGCATATTTTGGTTTGTCATTGATGGATGTGACTTATTGTTAAGCAGAGTGTTAATTTGCCATTTTAGGTGTTTGGATTTATAGCCACAATAGTGTACGCCATTGATTTCTACATAACCTTCAATGACCTGGTTAATTCTCTTAAGCAAGGCAGTTCTGATTCCCCTGAAAGGCGCAAGTCAGAAGGTAGGTAAAATGCCCTATTTTGATTATACGAGCATGTAATGTGAGATTTTCTTCTCTATTTCACCCTTCACGGGGGAGCAAGAGGACTCAGTAAGAACAATTTCTATTTGTGGTTACCTCAGCTTTGTACGCCATACCTATGCTGAAATATGAAGCTGCTTAGTCTTAAAATACAGGAACTGGAATTTCAATGATTGATAAAGATAACTAGCAAGCCAGACATGGGAAGTTTCTTAGAGCTTTGTGCCATCTAACTTTTAGAGGCCCCAAATCCAGTTATAGAAATTACTGTGCAGCACAGACAAAAAAATTCTACTCAGCAAAATGTCTTACTTTAGAAACAAACAAACCTACTTTTTTTTTTTGATAACTTAATTATTAATATCCATTACTGCAGCTTTGACCACCAGTGGGCAAATGGCATTGAAATCCAAGTGCCACACAGCATAAAATTAGAAATTTGATAACATTCTTTTTAATATAGATGGTATAGTCTACCTCAAATCAGACAGATCCACTTGAGTCAAAGATAAAAAGGGATGTGCTGCTGGGAGTTCAAACCTATTTCAAGTCAAGTCAGGACACAGCTATTCTGCAGTATCCAGGAGCCCAAATCAGGCATCATGCCCTTGTGATACTACTCATTGCACCCACACACATCAGAAAAAGGCTGTTCCAACATTTAAATTAAAAAAAAACCCTAAAACCCAAACCCACAGACTTAAATGCTTTGCAAGCTTTAGGCCAAAAAGAAAGCACAAAGAAAAGAAGAATTAAAGGAAGAGCTCATAGGAAACAGACTGTTAAGACTAAAAACTGTTTATCTTCCCAAACTGAACTGACCTCAGAAGAAGATGGTGACACTGGTACAAAACTAGGCTAAAGATTAGATCTAATTTCCCTGGAGATGGAGAAAAAAAATAAACAAACTTACAAATATGTAGTCATGCAGCTTTGTGTTGATGATTCAACCGTGCAGAAAGGGCTTTGCCCTACAGCATTTGTTCCTCCAGCTCCAAACTCATGTTCACACTGGGGCTCTCAACTGCTGAGGTCAGAAATCCCTTGCTTCCTTGTCAGCAGTGTCTTGAGCTTGAGCAAGATGTACCTCTATAGGCCTATCCAGATTTCTTAACAACTTAAAGCTGTTGCCTTTCGGACACATTTAACTGGCAGTGTGTAACTGTGACCCACAACAAACAGCAATATTCGAGCACAGGAAGCATGTCTTCAGCAGACTTCCTCTTGCTGGGTCATGCTAACATTTAGTATCTCTGCAACTTCTGTCATCTGAACCGTTATCTTCGTTGTAGGGGTCTAAGTGCCTCTCAGCAGCATTTTTTAAATCCTTTTTGAAACACCATTTAAGGCATCATCACGTTAGTAAGAACTGTCATTTTACAAGCCTTTTCCTAAGTATGATCCATCCTTTGCAGCAGACACCAGCCGAAGAACAGCATCTCTCTCCCAGCAAGAGCTAAAACTTCCAGTTTTCATTTTCACTATTGTTCCCTGTTTCGTATTTCAGATGAAGACTCCAATTCTGACTCAGACTGAAGAACCAAACACCGACCAAATGTGAAGGGAGTATGATCAAGCACTTCCCTCTTTGCTGAATGTACTGCCAATTGAAGTATCTCCCTTATTTCTGTCTCAGTATCGTCTTTCCACTCGGAAATGGCATGTTTGGAATGTTATGGAATCACCAAAGCACAGACAGGGTAGTGATGTGGAAAAGGAGAGTTTTCCCAATCCCATTAGACAGATGCTCCTTCGGAACTACAGACTTGACAGCTGTTTGACCTGCCACAGAGGTCTGTATCCAAACAACACATCTCAGTTCTCCATTGCCTCTTACTCAGCACTACAATGTACTGAGTAAATGGGAATGTAGTATTTTAAATGTGTAAGTGGTGCTTCTAATGAGCTTTCTTAATTCCAAATCTTTCACGCTTACAGCTTTTATACTTCTTGCTGTACCAAAGAGAGGCTCAGAATGCCTCTACTTTATTTGTATTGTTCTTAATTAACTAACAGTATTTCTATATCTAAAGTCTGAATATTCCACTATCTCAAGCCCTGAAGGCACAGACTATAGTTAACATGTTGGTTTCAATACATTTACATCTACTGCCTATCTGCAACAAGAAAAAGTGACAACTGGAAATCTGCAGCAAAAACAAACCTCAGTGTATAATTGTGCTGCAGGGTAGCTGCCTCATCACACATTCAGAATCACTTTTTGAAGCTGCTTGGATGGGGTCACATCCCATCTTCTGCAACTTCACCACAGACACGAGGTAGAACAGATCTTACCATTTCCATGGACGCCCTTTCACGTGTTTGCCCACGTGGGTAAGGAAGGCTTGCCAGATACCATCCAGCCTATTGAAGCCGGCAAATCTCTGTGCACAAGGTATCCCTGTCTCGTGCTGCGTTGTGAACGCTGGTCCTCCCATCAGAAGTAGCGCTGAACTCAGTCTGCTGCCTTCGCAAAACAGACACGTATTTCTGTAAAACTCAGGA
The DNA here is from genome assembly GCA_025331215.1 of Actenoides lindsayi. NCBI lineage: Eukaryota > Metazoa > Chordata > Aves > Coraciiformes > Alcedinidae > Actenoides > Actenoides lindsayi. The sequence goes on along the minus strand of WTSP01006708.1, from coordinate 75,422 downwards.
TACCTGGGCCCCAGGAGAGTTAAACATCCTTCCCACTGTGAAAACACAAAAAACCAACCTCCAAGCTAAAGAATATCTGCAATGAAATTCATTTTCCAGACTCCTTATTTTTTTCTTTTTTTTTTTCCCCCTTTTTTTTTTTTAAGGAGGATGGGTGTATTTTGTGGTTGGTTTGTCAGTAATTGTTTTTGTTGTTGGGGTTTATTTTCCCCCCTGGAAGGACATGATTTATCTTGTGGTCTGTCATTCTGGGGGAAAAGCCTTCTGAATTTACAAGGTTTTGTCATGGGTAGCACAACCTACCCGGAAACATTTTTGTCTACCTATTACCACATTCTGCTTGGAAAAAGCATGGCACACTCCTTATACATGACATCAGACAAGTCTATTTCAAAGAAATCTGTGTGCATTTAAAAAAAAAATAAAATATATATAGTACCAGAACAGGTGGTTTTAACAGAAAGTAATTAAAATGAGAACAGATGGTACTAACAGAGTAAATGAAAAACAGGGATAAAACAATAACGGCAGATTTCCTTTGGAACAAAATTACCACTTGGCTTCCAATTCCCTGCTAGCAGCTGGCTGCTAACAGGCAGAAACATGGTACCTCACAGCAAGCAGGTGCTTGGGAAGGTGCTGGCCAGATTCAGAGTTGTCTAACGGGCAGCTCCTACATGTCCCATTTCCAGACCACTGAGGGAATAAGCAAAACAAATGGGTGCTTCTAAACGCAGCAAATCATCTTTGCTTTTACATGAAAGAGCTCTTTGGACCTTTTCCTGTAAGAAATTCCATGGGATTTTTTCTACTGTCATATTTTACTGGCACACACTGTGATGTCAGGGAACCTGGGCTCACTTTTATATTCAATTGTTTTGTATTTCTCTTTTTTAATTAAAAAATGTACTGCATGTAACAGCTGAAATCTAGTACATGGTTAATATTTAGAAACCATGCTGGATTAAACCTCTTTTAATAGAAGTGCTGAGTGTTTTTACTTATTTTAAAACCTGTTTTTACTGCCTTACATCTGACCAGTGAGAATAATGGTGTTTCAAGAAACTCCAGCAGGCAGGATGCCATGTGCTGGGGAGGCAGACAATAGCACAGAACCAGCACTGGAGACCAATCACTCACGCTTACACATCTTGCAAGGAGAAACTTCATAAACGGGAAAAAAAAATCTAAGCAAGGATTACTTTTAGCATGGCTGACTCAGTCCTTTGCTCATCTCCCACCAGCACTATTGCACTAAGCTCAGAGTCTGGTGTAGGACAGAGAAAGTAAGTCTGCTTGGTTTTTTGGCTTCTGTGTTTGTTTGCTTGTTTTTCCTCAACTGACAAGATCACAATAGTGGGAACACTGGTTTCTCTGCAATTCAGGATTCACAGCATAAGCATAATGCTACATCTGCAACATAGAAGCCTTACTGAAGTTCTTATTTTGGTGTACCAGCAGGGTCATAATCAAACAGCTCTTTTCAATCACAATCCATTCTTGTTCCAAACAGGAGCCGTTTGCAAAACCCATACAGGCTGATATATGCCTTCATTACAACTAGAGCGTGACTTTTCCCATTTTGAATTGCTCTGCTTGTTGAACAGCACTCAGCAGTAGACAAACCAAGGGAGTGATGAGATTTTCCAATACCAAGAGGGGAACAAATCATGTAGAAGCAATGCAAGAAGTCTTATGATCTAAACACTGTGAATCAAAGCCACTGACAGGAAGGAAGAATGATCAGCTGGAATCACAGATCAATGGCTTCATACAGCTCACACTATTTGAAGGCCTCTCTCCCACCTGCTATCAAAAAGCTTTTATACTTATCTGTGGAAGATTTGTTCTGCCTTCCGTGGTGATTTCAGACAGATGACGTTAAGAAATTCAAAAGACCTTTCCAAGTAGCATTTTTAGGTTCTTACAGAAATAAGAGGCTCAACAGTCCTTTTAACACTCTGTTCATTACTCCACTTAAATTTGCTTTTCACCTGATAGTGTTCCAAGTTCCGTAAGTCTTACATTTCCAACTGAAAGTAATCTCCAAGATACTAAGTGAAAAGTGGTGTACCTCAGCCTATGTAGTATTTGAGAAGAATGCTTCCACGGGCCTGGTGTGTTGGAAAGCAGAAGACAATTTAATGCTCTGCATAGCAAGCAGATGTTTTTCATTCATTATGCTTCTGGTAAGTGTTCACTGTGCAAATTTCTAACCCTGAATTTTAAAGCTGCATCTTCCCCTGCTAGGAGACCAGCAGCCTCTATCATTAAGCAAGCATGTACTTGTAACCAAACACTAACAGTACATGTTTCTGACACCTACACTTCTAAAATGCATAAATGACAAAACATACGTATGCACAGTGATAGAAGAAACTCCAGTTAGCCATATTTTAATTATTTTTTTTTTGAGCATGGTGAAAGAAAGAGAGAGAGAGAATACATCAAGGAAGCAGAACATTTAGGTAAGCACTGAGAATATGGCTCTACAGTATGCTTGAGAAACTTTTTGCATGAAGTATTGGTTTAAGTCAGAAGGGAGACACCATCTCATGTTCTTCTAAAATAAACAGGACAGCATCAAAAAAATCCACACAGCAACACAGATTCCTCCTTTACTGGGTGAATTCATAGTACTCAACGTTTTGTGAAACTTCTAGGTCAGAAGGTAAAACAAGGCAACCCAGAAAATCTTTATTTTTTTTTAAAGTAATCACTTTTCAATCTAGTTCCTTGAAAAACAAAACATCAATTCTAATGTTAATTTTGGCCAGGTAATACTTGTGGTTTTATTTTATATATTTTGGATGCTCTCCATCACATTTTGTGATTCATTAAATAAAAATCAGTTATAGTCTTCCCTGGAGATGGAAGATTCATAACTTAAAATTAAAAAAAAAAAAGTTTATTCTCTCTGATTTGAAATTCAGCAACTGAAAAAGCTTCTCTTGACAAAGGAAAACCATAGATAACAACATCAGAAGCAATACAGAATTAAGTCCAGCACTTCAAGTCTTTGTTTTCCTAAACAGCATCAATTACATCAACACCTGACCTCTAAGCAGGTCCAGTGGATGCAACAACAGATGAGACTCTACCACTGCTGCTGTCCCACACCAGCAAAATCAACTGGCCCGTTTTGTAGCAGAAAAGCTGTACAAGAACATGACTCTCCTCAGTGAATCCTTCTGCAAAAGCTCAGTCATATCACCACCTCTGCAAATTCCTTACACACACATTACCCCTAAGCAGTTTTAAAAGCATCATCCATATTCCCAAATCTTTCCACAACACTCATTCAACCATCCGTTTCCACAGGTCTTACCCTTATCAACTCAGTGCTTTCACCTTGCACCTGGAAGCACCTGCATACCAAAAATCCCCATTACATCAAGGTAGGATTTGTAACCTAGAGCCCATGAGATGGCAAAGTATTACCCACTCACTCTGGCATTTCAGTCCAGAACGTGATGCTACAAAGCACAACGTAGAGCCCATTGCAGTGTACCAGATGGAGAAGCTTCCACAAGAGCAATCCACGCCCACTTTAGTAGTAAAGCCATTCCATGTGCTTTCTGCTAGATAGAAACTCTCATCAAGGACTGCTTATACGTGGTTTTTCATTAACTCCTACATCTATGAAGTCTCTCTTGTTAAAGACATACAGAAAACACAACTCGGATGGGGTTGGTTTGGTGTTTAACTCCTAAGCCACTGTTTGGCACAGGAAGTGCATTTAGCAACTGCATTTACTAGATTATCAACTAACTGGGATATCAACCATGACACTTGTCATACTGAGCTTATATGTTGCCTTTACAGATGAAGACAATGTTTTAGTACTTTAATATGTCCATTTATTAAACAGGAAGTCCTTCACAAATGATTCCATACTATATTGATCAAGATAAGTGTTAGAAAACTACCATTTTCCCTACATACAAAAATACAGACTTTTTACCACTATGAAGACATGATCAGAAGAGTACCATGAAAATCCATAGAGCTCAAATCTTCAAATATCAGAAAGAAAGAAAAAAAAGACAGAAAGACAACTAAATAAAAATTTACAAAAAGTATTGTCCCCATATACAAAAGACTGGAAAAGCAAAATGACATTTCAAACTGATAAATACACCGTTTAAATTATTCTATAACAGTATGGATTTTATAAACAAGACTGCTTTCTGTATTGCAAGATGTTAAAATTCTTCAGCTTGCAGCTTTTGTTGAGCATAAACACCAACAGAAAAGAAGCACACAACATGCTAAAAGACCATAACTGGTGTAAGAACAAGTTTAGGGTCCCGTTTTCTTGTAGTTACCTTCTCTGAAATTGGTCAAGAATTAACAGCACAACTTTCACACACAGAGCTGGAAGATGCTGCACTTACACACGTGAGTTACAGCTGTCAACACTGAGAAGACAGTGAGCACAGCTGGTAGGTACCGCTACAGAAAACTCCTATTTTATCAGCTGGCCTTGTGTGCAGCTTGAAAACTTCAAGAACACTTACCAAAATAATGTGAAATTGCTTCAAGGCTGCAATTTGTCTGTAAATGAACATCTGCTAACTTGTGATATTCTTCAAAACCTTGATTAGGATTTGGTGATAAATGGGTACCTGATCTGCAGTCCCCTAAGTCCATGGGGAATTTTGCCTGAGTAAGAACAAGAGGGTCAGGTTCTGCACTCGCACAGAGAGCATGCTTGTACACTTTTCCTTGGCAGAAGATGACATTTTTCTTACTTCAAAGCAAATCACAAAGGGTATTACACAGCAGACTTGTGCTTATATGATAGAGGGAAAACTGCATCCCCTTTGCTCAGCCCGAGATGGAATTCTAACCCACTACTCCAACTAACACTTCTGAGCTGTTAACAATTACAAATCTGTAGTATAGGACCTATATCCCTGAGGGATAAAGTCTTTCAGTGAGGCCTGGATGATCCTTCTTCAGATCACAAGCTAGAATCAGAATGTTTAGATTATGCCTGCTATGTTTTTCTAGAGGACCCAGGATCAGCACCGAGGATACAGATATCCCTCACCGAGCATCTCTTTACACAAGTCTCAAGAAATTCAGAGTACCTTCTAGCTCATGTCAGCAATGTGCTTTATCTCCACCTTTCAAGTAGCAGCTGAAGGTAGAGCAGAGCAAAAGTGATACAATCTTTTGATTCACCATGAGATCAGATTTACTATTTAGTGCACAAAGGGAAGTGAATGACTACAGTAGCCATACGATTGGTATTAGTGGAAACAAAGCACAATGAAGCCAGAGATATATTAGTGACTCACATTACAAAAATAGTGTTTACTGGTTTAATAAATTTACATCTCTATTTTTGTGAATGACAAGTGTTTATACCACACATGGAAGGCACCCTAGGTGAAGCAGTTTTTTAGTATCTGTTTACAGTTCTGTGAGAAGACATAAAGAGTGTCAACTTTCAAATCAAAAATTGAGCATTATAATGAGAAATAAATACATACTTTACCATTTCATTGTGGGTTCCTGAACCCTTACAAACTTCAACATATACAAACAGTTTCAAAACGACACTAACACAGAAGAGAGTAAGTCTAGACAGATACAATGATTAGCTAAGTCTTTTGTTACCATTTATTTAACTGAACTAAAATTACACAAGTTTTCTTTATTCCAGTCGAGATAGCATTTAAAAGTACTAGTGAAAATGAGGATTTTAATAAACTGATGTACAAGTAATATACTTCCTGCTCTCAATTTCTCCTTTTAATTTGAAACATTACACAGTGGGTGTATGTGACAAACAGTGAGAGAGACTGGGGAAAGAGGAAATACATGGAACTTATTGAATGAATTATGACTTGATGTCTCTAAACCATTCACTAATTTTCACTGGAATAAATGGCATTGATTATTGACTTTGAATAATTCTGAGTAAATATGAAATATAGACAGAAAACAGAGTAAGCATTTTGATGTTGTTTATCTAAGATTGGCTCTTGGATATTATCTCATTGCTTTTAGTTGCATCAACAAAAATTAAAGCATTCTTGTACTTAGAGCTCTGGAAAAAGAATGAGGTTGCCCTTTTGGTCTGATGACACTCTTAAAGAAGGAGACAAAAGGTTCCCCAATATCATCCATTGTTTTGTTTTGTAAGGGTGGTTTACTGGCTTCTTTATAAAAACACATTGAAAACAACCTTCTGAATATAGAATTCTTCCTGGGAAAAGTTTTTTTTTTTTTTTTTTTTAACATAAAACTGTTAAATAAAATGCTTTGTTTCCGAAAGCTTTAATTTCTGTATTTCCTGATTTTTTCCTTTCATGGTGTGCCATTTTTCTTCCACCTTTCATTTTTGAGGCCGAAAGAAAAAGATGAAAAAGCAGAGAAAGAATGAATTAGAAAAAAAAACCTTCAGAAAGGGAAAATTAGAAAGCTAAACATACAAACAGAAACATGTTTACAGTTATTAGGTGGAAGGCCTCTCCATTGTTATTTACTGTACTAGGTGTTGGTGCCCAGGAGGAAGAGAGGGTGGAGGAGCTCCATAGCAGATATTTCCCTGCAGCCCAGGGAGGACCATAGTGGAGCAGATTTCCACATTATGAACCACAGAAGACCTCATATCACAGCAGGTGAATGTACCTCAAAGGAAACTACAGCCCATAGAGAGCCTGCACAGGACCAGGTTTTCCTGAAGGATGGCAGTCCATGGAAAACACCTACACAGGAGCAAGGAAAGGTGGGAGAGAGAAGGAGGAGCAGAGAGGAAGCACTCTGTACTGACTGTAACCCCTTCTATCCACCATGTGCTCTCAAGAAGGGGAGAAGAGTCTGGACTTGAGCTGAGAAAAGGGGGAGGAAAGGTGTTGGTTTAATGCTTGTCTTTGTTTCTCACTACCTGAATCTATTTGAATAATAAATTATTTTTCCCCTGTCCTTATCTGACTGAAGGGCTTTCTCAACCTGTTTTCTCTTCCTGTCCTGTTAAGAAGGGGGAGTGACAGAGTGGCTGGATTGGTGTGTGGCCCTTGACCAAGGTTAACCCATCACACCCCATTTTTTAAAAACACTTTTTTACTGACTTTATATGTAAGACCATTGTGTGTGACAGGGAGGTGTCTGGTACATCAGCATAGACACTCATTTTTATGCCTCCCATTTCATCCCGCCTTTTAATCTGCTCTCAGACTTTCTAGGTCCTGTTTGTTTGGTATTTAGAGATAACTCCACAAAAGGGCATAGATATCTCAAGGCTCAGAACTGCCACTAGGTTCTCACTCCTAAAATGCTGGTTTTCCTACAAGGCAAGGAAAGTCTTAGCTATTGTCAAACAGGACTCACCACAATGATGTGATAAATGGGAACATACCTAATCTACATAACAAATCATACTAAGAGGGATATCTTAAAATCTGAGACACAGTAGAATTTACCTGCCCAGACTTTAACTAAACAAATGCTAACAGCATCTTCTCTGAGGCCATTTATACTCTCTTTCTATACCCTGAGCAGGGCAGCTGACATCTGTAAATGACAACTCATATTGCCTATCCCAATCTTATTTTATTCTCTTCACTAGCTTTTGAAAAGCCCAGATGACAAGCTTAGATTTGATGCCTAATATTTAGACTGTAAAAATAAGGTTGGGAGTATCCCAGCCCTACAGCTCTGAATATGCAATGTGCTTATATATGCAATAGGATGTTTAGGGAAGACATGTCTTGGAAGATATGTCCAAAATCAGAAATATTGGCACTGGAGTGGGGACCTCTAAGTTTGAAGTACCCACTACTAAGTTTCATTACCCACAATGCAGCCTATTCAAGTATACATCTGATAAAGGCCCAAACTTCAGCTGCCACAAAATGCAGCTGCAACCCCATGGAAAGGAGTCCCTTTATTATGTGGCTCCTTGTTCTTCTGGTCAGTCTTTAGGTGCAGTCAAATATGTTGGCTTTTAATTTGTAAGTCCTTATAAAGTTTGAATCCTGACTTTTTGTCCTTTCAGCACTACAACTGAAAGCAAGTAAGGGACCATTGCCAAAATACTGTAATGCAATTGGATCCAGCGTTTAGCAAATGAGCTAATGGCCTCAAGTCTAGGCTTGTTTTTGGATCCTGCCAGTGGTTCCTCTGAACATGAAATCATACTAAGTTCCTACTATTTGGTAGTGTAAACAGGTTTTTAGAAACTTCAGGCCAAGTCCTCAGCTGGCTACATCAGAAAAGCATGGCTGAGCTCTCCTTTCAAAGCAGACGAGATCCTCTACTAATGTCTCTCAATTTTAATTGTTTTTTTTTCCTCCCTTGAAATTTCTGTCATGACTCCAATAGCAACACGTTCACTGAAACTTACAGTTCTCTAGCATCTGATACCAGCTGTCAGGCTGTGTTTCATCAGACTGAACTCTTTGTCCAAGTGCTACCAGCTGGCGTTGCTTCAGCCATCTGGGATCACAGTACTCTAACCTACGGACTAACGCAGCTCCAGCAGAGTCAAGGCTCCTTATCCTTTCCACCAACAGAATTTATTAGGAAAGTGAAGTGAAGCAAAAGCTGCCGCTGACCCTAATCAAAGCTTAAATCTTTCTAGAGCTCAAAGGCTCTGAACATCCCCTCCTTATCAGAGGGAATTCAGTGCTTTGCAGCTTTCAGATGTTGGCTGCTAACTGTTGGCATAATTTTGATTCTCAGACTCTGTTGTTGGGAAACACACTGTATAATGCACTCTGAGGACAGTGCAGCAAGGATTCCTCTTTCTCCTGCCTTCCCATTTGTAGCTTCTTATGCAATTCAGTGTTACCTATCGCCTCCCAGTCGGCACACTTCTGCCCTGCAAACTTTCACAAACTTTCTACTCCTTCCTCCCACTTCTCCCTCACTTCCATTAATTATATGTCACACTCCTTCTCAAGCTTTGTTTTGTGCAACCACCAATCTCACTAAAATTACATTAGAAGGCTCCAAAAGTAGAAAATTTGAAAAGCTGTGTTTAAAATTACCACAGGGAAAAAAACAAACCTCATTTGATTCAAGATGTTTTGGACATCTGGCTATACAATGGACCTTCCATTCCCCACCAAATTTTGATTCTTTATTTGATCTCATTAGTTAAATTCCTCTCCGTAATCTTATTATTGTTATTGACTTCCAGTAATATAATTGGCACTGTAGAAGAGGCTGGGAATTGCCATAGTGGATCAAACCAGTGATCCATCTCTCCTAGTACCCTATCTCCAACAGTGGTCAGTACCAGCTGCTCCAGACAAAGAAAAACTACAGCTGGCAGTTCCGAGATAATCTGCCTGGAAGCTAAGTTTCCCGTGTTTAGCATTACAGGCTGGCTTATGCCCTGAAGCCTGGAGATTTATATCCCTCCCAGAATACTTGCTTATGAAGTCAGGTACTGTCCTTGCCTTGTAAACTTATGGATTGGAATAAAAACTGAAAAGGCAAGAAAGGAATATAAATGTTTAGGTCAATGAGGCAACAGCTCAGTAATCATTATCCCTCATGCTGTAAACTTTCCTGAGGCTACACAGTGGGCTGGTAGCAGGGGCTGGAATAAAACTCAGGAACTCCTGGCTCCTTGTGCTGAACTCATCTTTGTAGTTGGTGTTACATCTCAAAGCATTTAAGATGTGGTAAATGTCAGTTCTGTAGGACTGACCACTTGCATATTTTTTTATGTTTTTTTTCCCTTTCCAGAGTATTTTGTGGAGGTCATTACCTTCCTGAATAAGTACCTATGCTTTCATCCAAGAATATAATCTTCCAAAAAATTATAGAAGATGTTAATTTTGGTAGTAATAAATCCAAACTGTAGGACTTCTCGGTTAAAATCTATGTTAACTTTGGGCTAAGATTGTATGGCAGACCAGATCTCCCAGTAAAAATTGCTTTGAGTATATTGGGAAACTCCTGATTTCCACACAGTGATAATAAGGCTATAAATAATAGACTTCCTACATATCTTGGACAGCCTGAGAATATATTTTTGTTACATTTTTTTTTACCTAAAAATTCAAACCAGCCTTTTTTTTTACTATAATTTTTGTCTGAAAAAATACATCAAAATCCATCCAGAGTTATCAAAATTACCTTTCTCCTTCCAGCACAATGAAAATACATTTATTTGAACATCAGCAGATCAATTTGAAAGCTAGTGATCATATTGTCAAAACAATTTCCAGTGTCATTGGTGTCTGATCATGTCTGATCACTCACCGTATACTTACAGCACATCCTTGTTCAGTATCTACCCCCATACTGGGGGGAGATTTCCATTTATTTTTCAGAATTAAACACTACTGCATTTATGCTTCTGTTACATACATTTAATGGTGTACACATTACCTTTTAGTAAATAACACATATTAAATAACCATTAATTTCCAGTGTATAAAAGATCTCATCATTGTTATGGTATATAAATACAGGATGCATTTGCTGCCTTTCTCAGTCTTTTCTCCTCTGCACAAGCATGTTCTGTAAATTACGGGCATGTTCAATTAAAGACATTTTCTAGCTTTCATGAGGTGGAAGATGTAGAAACCAATTCAGTAGAAGCTGGCTGATTCAGAAAGAAACCAGCCAGCCTGAAGGAATCCTTTTTTAAATGTTTTCCTCTCTAATAAGGTAACAAGCCAGAGAAAGGTATAAAACGGACAGGGAGGCAGGAAGAGCTTATGGAGATGAGCTGCTTCACTCCTGCAGGCTGCAACCCTTGATTTGACACAATTTTTATCCTGCATCCATGGCTGCCCAGTTAAATTGTCGTTAACATATTCTATGTGCTCACTACTATTCATACGTTGCAGCAAGGCCTTTAATTTTTCTGTGTTCCACAATAGAAAGTGTATTCAATTTTATTCAGTTCTTTTCAATGTATAGTTTCATTTGTGTGAGGTTTCATTCTCTCTAATTCACCACTTTGAAAAATAGGCACTGTTTATTTTTAAGAACGAATACATAAAAAAATTGTGTGTATGAGAATATGGAAAAATTATTTCTGGAGATCATTCTGACAGTTGAAGAATACAGGGTATTTTCTCTGTTTTTCTCTTTTTATCCTCCATACACATTACGTCAAGAGGAGAAAGATTACAGCAAATGATAAAAATTATATAAAATTATATAATATAATACTTAGACTGAAAGAGAATAAACACAGGATTACATCACTGAAATCATGACAGCTGGAGGGTTTTGTTTAATACAGTCTTGTTTACATTAGTATGTTTTATTTATTAAAAGGAATTATTTATTCCTTTTTTTTTGCAACATTTATTTCCTCACTTAGTAAGGTGAGCTCCTAGCATCCATGTCATTAACCTGCTTTTCATTAAAATCTTCTCTTCTTATTTTTTTTTTATATAAAAATCCCACAACTGTTAAACATATAAGATAAAAATTAGTCAATTTTGTATTTTCTTTTTGATTCAGTGAAGCAGGCATGTCTGTATTACATCTAGCACTGCCATTAAAATTTAACAGAACCTCAAATGAAAGAGATCTATTTTATGGCTTTTGATTCATTTCTCATTTGCCTAAAAAGTTACAAGCCTTGGTAGAAGCTGTAAATCTGGCTAGAAGTGGTACTACATTTCTTTCTCTTTTAGTTCATGCAATAGCCATACCTCCTTTCACCAAACTGTGTGCTTCAGCCATTGTCTTTTCCTGAATTTGGAGCCATTTGGTACAGTGCTAATTTATTTTACTGACTGAACACATGAATCCCTGCTTCAGAGGAGCACGGATGGTGCTTTGGCTCAGAGGGGAGCTTGCATAGCAAGTGGAAAAGGAGTATCACTCTGAATGATTAATTGTAGTCCTCAGAAGGGTCTCAGAACATGATCATTCTTTATAGAAAATTGGATTAAAATTTGACACTTCTACAATTTTTTTTCTTTGTAGTGAAATTTTCATTTTTCATCTGTTGGCCAAATAATTCCATGTGCAGTCATCCCTAAATTAATCTTGAATTAATTTTTAAATCCACTGTCCTCTAATATATAATTCACCATAAGAAAACCCAGAGCAGTCAATCTTTCATTAGACATGGGGTGAGAAAGGGTCAGCAGACACTCCTGCAGTACTAAAAATAAAGGCACCACATCTGGTATGGAATGATGTCTGGAATTGTAATGCATATGCATCCACTTACTTGTTCTGCTGAAAACACAAACTACAGAGTGGCTGCATGTTGAAACATGAACTGGTGTAATAGGAACTTAAACCCTGGAACAGACTGTTTGTATATGTAGTCAGTTTATTAGCAAATGTGCAGGCCTGTAGAGTACAAGAACCATCGTTTCAAGCCGATCTGTCACACATTTAACAAGCTGTTTGTAATACAGTCCATTTCATGTATAAGAGAAAAATCTTTCCCACAGGTATAGGAAATATATGATACTTTCAGCATATGGGGAGCTCTTGCTTTGCAGGTATCTACATTAGAAACACTGTAACATGTTAATTTTTTGTTTGTTTCCAAAAATCCTCCTTTCCTTTGTTGAACGCACTATGATAAAGTACGTTATAAGGGACGTCAAAAAGAAGATTCTACACAAGATGTGTTTCTAATGTCAGGCACAATCGTGCTGACTGAGAATGAATCTAGCCCTGGTGCAAACAGCTCATGCTAAGCCTTACTTTATATACCACAGCAGGGTTGAATGGGTAGAAATCAATAGCAGAGGGGCCTCCACTACTTGAGCACAGCTGTGCCTCTGTGCTTTTCCATCAAGGAACAGTAAGATGATGGGGTACCTCCCCAAAATGGTACCTGCCAGCAGCAGCCAGCAGGGTGGTAGTAGGGAATAAACACCCCGCAGCGTCTGCGCCGTGCCTCACCTTCTGGCAGGATTTGCAAATGCTGCATGGGATTCAGGGATTTTGCTTAGAGAAAGCTGCCAATGCACCAGTGCTTTCTGACCTCGCCTCCCCTGCTGGAGGGTCTGGCCTGGCTCCGCCATAGTCCCTGGGGCCAGGGGCTGCGGCTGCTTGTCCCGCCGGTTGCTGCTGCACTCTGACAGTGCCTGACCCACACCAGGGAGGAAAAGCACAGAGTTCCAACAGTGAATAAAAGGAGGGGAGGCTGTTTCCCCCGTGCTGCCCAGCCTTGCTGTGGTGCCCAGCAAAGCCAGCCCTGAAGCCTCCCTTGTGGCTGTGTCTCTGGGCTGGGAGGTGAGGAGCGGCAATGGGCAGCCTCTGCTCTGCAGTGGTGTGTGCATCGTGATTGCTGCCTTCCCTTGGGGAGGATTTCACAGGCTGCCCTGGGGAAGGCAGGGTGGGAAGGAACTTCCCCCAGCCAAGTCTCCAGCTGACCGCTGCCTCGCCACATGTTTTTTTGGGAGGAGGTAATAGCTGGGATCTACACTGTCCTTGCACCAGCATTTTCCCAGGCAGCTGCTGGGCTCACTTCAATGCGGCAACTTTATTTAAGCCTTTTTAGCTGTCATGGACAAATGCCTAGCAAAGAGGATTGTAGTTTGCAGGCTGTACCCAAGCTGGGTTATAATTTGAACCAGATTCGGTAATTGTGTTGCATTTCACCTCCAAGTCAGAAATTAAATCTAGTGCATGTCAGGTGCTAGTGATTACAAATCAGCTTCCCTAGCCAGTGCCAGCCCCTCGGTGGGGTGTGAGGAGACCACAGCTGCCACACATCACTCGGCGGACTTCGCTTCCCCAGGAGAAAAGGGAAACTCCTCATCCAAACTGTCAGGGTCCAAAGCTGCTTCCAGCACCAGCTGTACCATTCTCTGCCTCTCCCCAGTGAAATCAGTGAAACGATTTCAGCTTTAACCACAGATTCCACAGTAACTACTGGCCCTTGTCAACAGTCTTAGAGGAGTAGCCAAAGGGTGCTCAACATGACTGTGTTAGTGGGATTATTTCCATATATTTGAATGGGTATTGTCTTGGACCAGGAATGAACAAGACTGTTCTGCTCCAAATCTGTCCATACAAAGACAGTGGAGCAGCACCAGAAAGCTCCCACTCCTGACATGATGGAGCTGCTCCTCTTCTCCAGAGACATTTGCCATGGTACCTCTCAGTTACTCTTCTCTTTCAGCCTGCCAGTTATTGCCCCCATAGTTTTGCTGTCAGAGCAGTTGGTTTTAGTGTTCCTTAATCTGTTTCAGACAAAACTGAAGGGTTTAGCTTCCATAGCTTCCATGGGTGATCTGAGTAAGTCCAGATGATCTTACCTCACACAAAGGGTAATCCCTACCACTTGTGCAGATGAATCCAGAAGAGGATGTCTGCTTCCACCACAGACTCCAGATGATGTAAATTTTGTTCCTTTGCTATGGTAATTCCAACCAGGTGAAAATAGGCAGGTAACCCAGTGAAAATTGCCAGGCAGTGGAAATATTTAGAAAAACATGTTTGCACAATATCATGCTGAGTAATGCCAACACAGATCATGTAATTGACCTCATAATCTGTTGCCATCCATGTGTCACAGAACTTGAAGGCTTCATACAGCTTTGATTACAAAAATGTGCATTTTCTCTCGTCATGGTGATTGAATGCAGAGGGAATGGTTTTCTCTTTAGATTTGTTTATTTTTCTTTTTCAGGGGTAATGGAGTTTTGAACAATAAAATTACTTTCTGCCTTTTCATAGCTGGTTGGCTATTCGAGAGTAAAAAAAGACACACCAGACAGTGCGGCACTGCTAAAGGGAGAGGTATAAACACAGTAAAAAGCAAGTTTAATGAGCATGTTTTAATATTTGAGGAAAAATGTGTTTTCACTTAAACTACCTGAAAATCCACAATGAATCCATTGTAGTTGCATTATTTACCATATGTTAAGGTGGAGAACCCATTCCTGAAATGTCATTCTAAATTTTTACTCTTAAAATAAGTAAATAATGGCATTGTCCTGTGCCTCTCTCAGTTCTTCAATAGATCTTTCATTGCTTGTAGGTGTCCAATCATAAAAATTACACTTTCCCTTAATACTAAAATCACAGAATGAGTGAAATAGGTTTGAGGCACCCTCAGAGCAGTTTTTGGTGTATATAATTTTTTTCCCCATATATTTTTTTTCAGTTGCTTTGGGTATACAATCTCAACAAAAGAAATTGAAGCAATTGTGAAAGGAGAGCAACTGAGGCACAGAAGATTATGGATAAATCTCAGTTTTAAGAGAGTTGCCAAGGCATGGGGAGGATTCTGTATTCTTCAAGTTGTTTATTTATATTAGTAGCCACAAGTTGACACTTGGGAATTTTTCTGTGCAAGTTGGCAGCAGTAACGGACTATCATTCATGACAGGGTCTTACTAATGGTAAAGTAAAATCATCCATATGTTTCTGACCCAAATACAGAAAAGGGAAAAAGTGATGGTGCTAACAATTGAAAAGGGCAGCTCATGAGAAAGTTTGATCTCACAGTGAGAGCGCAGTAAACTTCAAGGGCCTGTGAGAGTGGATAGGGAGAAGTCTGGAGCCATAACAAAACCTAGAGTTTTTCATAGTGTCATCAGAAGGTCTCTCCTTTTTTTATTCACATAAGTAAACAATGGCTTTTTTTTTTTCTTTCTTTTTTTTTTTTTTTAATTGCAGAGCTGTTTGGGGTTGATGAAGAGGAACACTCTGACAGGGTAATTCATCTTATCTGCCTATATGTTCAACTTGCCCATGTCATCTTTCATTTCAGCTCTGAGTGTCAAGCAATCATTATGTAGAAGTCATAAAAAGGTCCTAGAAGGCATAACACTGCCTATTGCTAGTCTTGTTTTTATTATTTGTGCTGAAACTGTTTAAAAACCCAGTACATTCAAAGAAACCCTGCAAGTTCTGGCTCTTAAAATGGATGTGATTTTCATGGCATTTACCAAGTTTGGCAAGGGTGCCATTCACTATGTGACTTTCTCCCAAAACTGTCATGACAAAACTGAATCCCTTTAGATCACAGTCAAGTCAATCAGGGATCTGAGAGTGAGGACAAATAAAGCAGCAGTCAACACTCTAGTCCTTGCTTTTGCTAGTCTGAAAAAGCAGTAGGGAATAAGCTAAATGCTCTAGGTCTGATTGAAACAATGATCATCTTGTTTTGCTTTGCCATGGCCCCATAACTGCACATCAAATAAACAACAATGTAAGTACAGCCAATTCATTTGCTGTCTAGTTTTGATTTATGAAGGCAATAACTGAGTGAACAAGGGGATTTAAACCTTTTGGTTGCTCTTTAATTTTAGTTCCTTTCAGTTCTATTTTAAGTTTAATTTGAAATAGTTTTGAGAGGGAAAAGCAGTGGGGGATCCCCCTTATATCTTCACAAAGAGTGTAATACCTAGCTTTTACTTTTTGCCTTGTGTGAGGAAGTATTTTTGCTTCTCCTTATTGCTTGATTAATATATTCTCCTAAACATTATGTTAATACTTTCATTTGGATCTTTGCCATTTTACATATACAAAATACAGAGGTTGAGGGACTGACTTTTCAGACTAAGAATGCATGGCTCCAATTATACCTTATAGGAACTATCTGCTCTCAGTGCTTGTGTAAATCAGTCTTATGACTGATCTGTGAAGCTAACTGCAGCTCTAAAATTCAAAACTACTTTGCCATTTTTCAAAGGAGCTTTGGCAAACCCTGAATTCCTCAATGAACTATTAATGCTATTTTACTGTTACTGAAAGGGCTTACCAAAAAAAAGAAAATTATTAATATTGTCCAGTCAAACTAATATCTGTGAACAGAGCAGGCATGCATTGAAAGAGTACAGACTAGATTTGTTGTTGCCCTCAGTCTCCGTGTGCACATTCACAGAATCACAGAATTGCCTAGATTGGAAAAGACCTTTAAGATCATCATCATGCAATCATTAACCTAACACTGACAAGTTCTTGACTAAACTATATCCCTAAGCACTGCATCTACAAAACTCTTAAATACCTCCAGGGATGGGGACTCCACCATTGCCCTGGGCAAGCCATTCCAGTGCCTGATAACCCTTTCAGTAAAGAAATTCTTCCTAAGATCCAATCTAAACTTCCCTTGGCACAACTTGAGGCCATTTCCTCTTCTCCTGTCACTTGTTACTTGGTTGAACAGACCAACCCACACCTCTAGTAGAGAGTGACAAGGTCTCCCCTCAGTCTCCTTTTCTCCAGGCTAAACAACCCCATCTCTTTCAGCCACTTCTCATAAGCCATGTGCTCTAGGCCTTTCACCAGCTTTGTTGCCCTTCTTTGGATATGCCCTAGTGTCTCAGTGTAATTCTTGTAGTGAGGCGCCCAAAATTGAATGTGGTAATCAAGATGCGGCCTCATAAGTACCAGGTACAGTGATGAAATCACTTCCCTGGTGTCACTGGCCACTGGTTCACTCACCAGCTGTGTAAGGAAGTTATTGTCAACACACTCTAGGAACCTCCTGTAGAATTTTAAATGCTATTGGAAGATAAAGGGGAACATTCCTCTTCCACCCTGTACTGGTGTAAGCAAGCACATGAGATGTAAAGCAACAAAAAACCTAGCTCGACATGCATACATGCAGTGCTCCAGATAATGTGATAGGACACTGATTTCAGCAAGAAGCAGGCTACCAAAAGCTCAAAGGAACTGAGGAGGGAGGCATAGCTGCTCCTTTCAGAAAAGGTCTAATGTTTGTACTTGGCACAAGACTTTATTAACTCCCTGAGTAGCCCCAGTTCTATTTCAGACTGAGCTATTGGATATCAGTATCTGCTGCCTCAAAGAGATGCCTCCTGTCAGCTGAACAGCCTTATCTTCAGCTATGGGGGCAACAACCAGTGGGGCTCAGTTCCCTCTCAGTCCAGTAGTTAGAATGAAAAGGAGGCCGGGTGAGTTTACCACAAGGGGACTGCCCTCCAGTGCAAGGGTGTCTCACAGCTCCTGCTGGTTCAGGAGCCCTGGCTTTTATAGAAGCCATGATAATATAGGTCAGAAAGACATGGGTTTTGGTTACAAAGAAAACTGTGCCAAACTGCAAGGACTGTGCAATGGTAAGTGAACCTAAATTCAATAGGGTCAAATAAAGGTAGAATGTGGTAAATCACTGCACACTGAATCTGTTTCCATGGAGGTAACTGAGATTAACCTCATTCTATAAGAAAGAATGTAAATAAGCTCTTTGTGGATAGCTCTTTGTGGACTCCTAGCTCCTATGTGAAACTGAATGTACAGTTCAAACTCTGTATATATTTATTGCAGGTACAAATTAAAAAATCAGAATATTGAAATATGTACACAGCCAGTAGTTTTTTATTGATAACATTATATGTCAATGTTGTAAATTCAAGCATTCAAAAATTAATTGTCTCTTCATAATTTCTGAGACTGCTTTAAAACATTTTTTTTCTCTTTCAAGTCTTGTCACCTTGTAACATTTGATCACCTAGAATGTGCTTGTTCCAGGTTTTTCTTTTTGACTTTGATAAACACAACTTATTTTTTTTAAATATGCAGTGTAAGATTCTTATGTAGATCCCAAGTGGAAGCCCCATCTCCATACATCACAAGACTTAGAATAGTCATGAAATTTGCCAATATTATTTTACGTACAAGATATAGATATGCAAATGTACTTAAGGTGTACTCATTTATGGCTATGGACCATATAACCATGCAGTTTTGTGCATGACCACAGGAGCCAGATTTTCATGAGGCCCCTGCTGACACCCCGTCAAGTCAGGCTGCACAGATGATATCTGAAAAGCGTCTCATTTAGGGCAGTATGTGATTTAACACCAGCTCCCTCCTAATCTTTTTCAGGGGCTCAGTTCCTTGCTCAGCACAGACCATTAATTTACAATCTAGCCTATTGTTGCTATTAAAGTCAACACCTATCAACAGTTATTATTTGTATCACCCCATCACAGTAACAGTTGTTTTCTGTTCTCAGCTGAATGAAATATCAGGAGACCCAAAATACCTTAGTGTGAATGATTAAATGAAAATTGCTGTATCAATCAGTAAATTCATGTATCATGAATATGAGCCTTGGACTAAGATCCAGATCAAGAAAGGATCTGAGGAGCCTTGGCACTCCACTGATGAATAGCAACACCAATGGCAGCATCTGCAGTCCTGGGTGAAAGCCTTGGCAATACCTGAGGAAAATCAGGCACCTCAAAGTGAAATTCATAAACCTAAAACTTAAGCATTCAAATTTGTCTTGTCCCCTAAGCTCTCGAGTAGAAAATAGACCTTTCCTCTCAGAGTCCATTCCACTTTTAGTACAGTTGACAATTTACTTCAAATAAAGTGAGGTACTCACATTTTTCTTTCGGAGAGGGATCCCCCATCTTGTGCAGTAGTGAGCACGCTGTCGAAGTGTAGAAAACCTCCATTCAGTTCTGTCCTCTGCCTGAGGAGCATCAAACCTCTACCTTCTGAGTTAGAGCCAAATCAATCAAAATCTGGGATCTTCTGACAAAGAGAGAAGATCTGCTCTTCACACTGAAGTTGTCTACTTTGAATGGTGGATTTAAAGACTAATATTGTCAAAGAAAATGTGCACACAAGGGAAAGCATGAGTATCTCTAACCACAAAACTCACAGAAGCAGAGAAAATGTGTGTCCCAACCCACATTTATGAAGCAATTTATGTATTTCAAGTGATGATTAAGAAGCTTGAGCAGATGGAGCCCCTGAGAGGAGCTAAGAAACAGAACATCTAGATGCTGGATCCAGCGGTGGTTTAGCATTGGAAGAGGTGTCAAGGTAGTCAGCCCTGTCAAAAATGAGCCACTTTTGAGAATACTCAGGAAAAAGTAAATGTCAGTGGAACTTTACTGCTAGCAGCATAAAGGCCACTACCATATGGGTCCATTTGGCTTCTCCCAAAGACTACCATGGCCATACCCATAATGTGTACTTAATAGTGGTCCTGCAGCAACAACAGGCAGTTTGCAAGCTTTTGTGGTGGCACAACAAGGCCCTGCCTGTACCACTTCTCTATCCTGTGACCTCCCACCACAGAGCCTTTCATCATTCACCTTGTTTTTTCTGAAGCATTTCTGCCAGGTTGTGAAATTAGTGGTCTGGAAAAGTCTAGACAGCAACATCTGGCTCCACTCGTGCCAGCTGATACCATCATCAGCCAACTCTGAGAACAAAAATGGGTTCCCACTTGTCCTAGACATATTTTGTTTTGTCATGTACTACAGATGACAACCGGTGAGCTCAGATTGTCTTTAGCATCGAGTACCTAGCTTTAGGATGACAAAAAATAACACTGTGACAGACTTGAGCATTGGTTCTCACAGGTAGCATGCACACCTTAAGAGGTGAGCTGGGCTGTCCTTCTGCCAGCACTGACATTGGTAGTACAGGAGTACCTGTACATTGTCTGTGATGTTTTTATTCCTGCTGCCATGGTATGTGTGGCCTCATGGAATTTTTTCTGCTCACTGTTTACATGCATGTGTAAACTTCAGGGCTATTTGTCTCTCTCTGTAAGATCAGCTCAACACTATATAAAAAAATGTAATCAAGAACAGTTGTGTGCCATGTTGCTAATGAGAGAAGCAGCAGCCCGTCCAGTCCATTTGGCCAAGCACCCTGAGGACATGGCTCCCACAAGGAGCAGGCTGTGTCCAATACTGTCTGAGCAAAGCATTCATCTCTCAACCATCAAGGCCACTTTGCCTTCCCAATTTTTTATCCCATTCTCTTTTTGAATTCTTTGAACCCCCATTATGCCTCCTTCCTCTGTCCATCAGAAATATTTTCATGCTGGAGAAAATAAAAGTCCTACATGATTAGAGAAACAGGAGTCTGGCCTCTCCCACTACACATGCTGATTTACTATCACATTAGTTTTAGTTGTCATATCTAAATATGGTAATTATTTGAGTATTTTGATTTAAATTATGAGAGGTTTTTCTTGTACTTCGGCAGCCAAACATAGGGAGCTAGTACTAATCTGGCAGAGCTCATTATCTGCAACACCATATTAATAAAGTCTAAGACAGATCTGAAAGCTGAATATCCTTTTTTTAATTTGCAGTTACAGCTACCATAGAACTAAAAGTATCAAATCACAAAAGTCAAGGCTTCATTTTTCAAAGTGAGAATCTGTGTTTGGAATAACCAAATCATGTTTAAGATCATATCTTAAATTGTACAGATATTTTTTTCAATACTATTTACATTGAACCTATGGTTCAAGATTAAATATGAATCTGAAATCATATATTTAGTCAGAATGACTAAAACAGGCCCCTGGCTTACACCTCAGATTGGGGTGTTGAATGAAGCAATCCTTCTAAAGCATTTACATTAGTGTTTTGTATTATTAATAGAAAGAGGCAGAGGCCCTGGAAGACCTCTGGAAAATCTAAAAAAAAATAATTTAAAATAATCATATTTGTTAAATGTGTAAAATATGTATACTTTTAATCTGCCAAAGTTTAACCAAAGACATGCAACATGCTTTATTAAGAATAACAGGCATTAATTTAAAAGGATTACTTTAATAGATGTTTAGGTTTAGGTACCAGGTAGGTGACCTCAATCTTACAGTATGGAGAAGGCATCTTTCTTTGGTTATATAGTATAAGATTATTCATGTTATGGTTGGGCCTGGGCTATAACCACTTCTATTTAGGCCACATGATGGAAGAAGTAGCTGCTCCTTTGTTTAGTGACAACTGGAACAATGGAAAACTGCTTTCCAAAGACTAAACACTGGCAAAAAGAGGCTATGTTATCCAAGAGATCTAACACTGAATGGACAAACAGTGGGACTGAGTTGAGTCTAGTTATGTGTCTGTGTACCAGAAAGAGCAGAGAAGTCAAAGAAGACCAGAGAGCATCTAGGAGATGCCTGCAAAACGTTGGGATTTGGGAGCAAACTGCCAGTTAGAAGAGGTTTAGAAATTTTATTACAAAAAATGTATTCTGCTGTTTTATTCTTGCCATGTCTGTGGGCAAAGATTCATGCTCAATATTATATATAAATAAAAAGTAGGCCTTTCAAATAAAATAAATGAGGGAATATTAAATTCCCTCACTATCATCTGACCTTGATTGATACAACTATACCAGAATGGAATATTATCATGAACTATAGAATTACATATTTTCATTAAAAAGAAGAAATGGAAATGTTTCAGATGATACCATCTTTCAGACGTCTTAATTTTCTATAAATATCTTAGATTTTTTTTTTTCTCCTTATAGAAATTTCTTCCATGTAGACATATCTAGAATGTGGTTAGCTTTCATTTAACTTACTCCTTTCTCTGACAAAATGCATGTATTGCGAAATCACATGAAATCACAATCTGGTGAGTTCCTTCTTGGTATTTTTTTTTCTTCTGTCTTTGCTCCAAATATTCTGAATATCTTTCTTTTATAGTTATATACATGAGCTATAATAAAAAATTATAAAAAAGACCAGAAAAAGAACATTATCTTTTTTTTCCCCATGTTCACCGTAATCTGTTCTTTTTGCCAATCTGATTGCCAGGCTTGTAGTGCTAGTTCATGCCTACTTATAGAGAGAAGCTGAGCAGATAAGGCAAAGAAAAATACATTAACATGAGCCTGGTACATAAATATTATAATAGCAATAATAACGTATTACATTTCTACTGCATTTTTCGTTCAAAGGCCAGTTGTGAAAAAAAAAGAACCTGGGTAGTGTTCTTTGCCTATGAAGACCCAATTTCTATGTCACAGATTCAGGAGGTGCTTGCTAAATAGCATAAACTATTCATGATTGCACCATATTCTGCACCAGTTCTGTTCCACACCTGGATCCATGTCAGGGTTGTTAACCTTCTGTGTTGTGTAAATAATTGATTTTTCACCGTGGCTGCTGAATGGAAAAAAAAAAAATCAGATCAAACCAATTGTTGTTTTCTTAACTCCCCCTCCCTCCTAAAATTGCTTTCAAGAAAAATGTTCTAAACTACCTAAACAAGAAAGGATCAAGTTTGCTTCAGAAAAGCAAAAGAAATAGTCTAAAATCATAAAACTAAACAGAAAACAGAGAGCATAGAGTGCTTCACTGTGTTAACTTCAGGATACAAAAGATTTAAGTTTAACTTTTCCATTGGCTCCTAGAGAAATGTGAAGACCCATCTCCCACCACTGAGACTGTGCTCTATTCCCTGGACTAGCAAGGGCTGTGCCATAGCAGGATATTCTTGGCCTCCTTCCCTGACACCATTACATTCAGTGTAAGCTCACAAATGCATGGGCTGCCACCCAAGCAACCTCTGTGGGTGACAGACTTTCATTTCTTATGGTTAATACATGCTCATGGTAATTTTAATTTCTCTTGGAGATCCTCTCAGTGTTTTATAAGAAACAAAACAGTTCCAGGGGAAGAAATTATTGCTGTAGCATGCAGTGGTTTAGAAGATGCTCTAAGCCACAGCCAGGAAAGGAGATGACCTGAGCTTCCACTGCTTCCCCGAGCTGACAGTCCCACTTCACCTGTCAGTCAGTCAGATGAGCTTTGGCCGGCTGGAGCCACGCTGAGAGCTTGACTCACATTCATAGAGGACAACCAATTTTTGGCTGAATTTGCTATTTTCTAAAAATGTTACAGAGTACTATTAATATGCCAAAACCATGCTTGTTTTGTTCACCACACAGACTAGTTCATGCTTCACTGTGAGAGGTCTGACTGCTACAGACTGAAAGCCACATGGTTAAGGAGACTCAGCAGGAGAATGCTGTAGTGGCAAAACTTTGAAAGAGTCCAGCAGACAATTCTTAATGTAGCTATTAAACCCGCAAAAGCTCAGTCTAGTAATATTGACTTTTTCTGAGGAAAAATATGACAATTCTCCTCCTTTTCTACATTTTTATTCAGTTTTGAAATTCACACAATAACTTACATACATTGAAAATGATTAAACTAACCACTGGTATAACTCTAATACAATCATAGTATTTTCTCAAGTGTTTAATAAGGTTCACTAAGAAAGGACATTGTCTCATCTGTAAACTTCATCTAAGAATTGCATTTAACTATCTATACCTTCAAAGCTGCTTTGCCAGTAATGAAATAAACTTAAATATGACAGATATGCCACTGAATCCTGAATGAATTGCATTGAATTTTATTAGCTTGGACCTATTTGCATGCATCCTGGATCCGATTCCTTAATTTCTGTAATGCATGGATGTTCAGAACACATGGATGTAATCCTTTGTATTATAAAAAACATTTATGAACAAAGCAGAGAAATAGCCTGGTCACAGTTCTAGTGAAAGTCAGCACAAGAATAAAAAAAACCCTCAAGAATTAGTGACTCCTGACACTGTACTCAGATAACTGAACTGTATCTTGGTTCAATTTTTTAGCAGGAAATCAGAGATTTTCTAAACTTCTCTGTATCTAACAGGAGGAAATATTTTAGTATTAAAAAAAGAATACCATTAACAAATGTGAAAAAAAAAATTGTTAATGATATTTTTTTAATACTAAAATATTTATTCCTGTTATATATACTGTGCTGTTGTTAGCTGATAATTAAAATTAAATGGAGAAGAAAAATATGTTTAAAAATAAATGTTCTTCTTATGAAGACAAATTATGATGCAGAGGTTTTGTAAACAGAGTAAGATGTGTGCAGGGTTTTCTATGTGTTGTGCATTAGCCTGGAGACCTTAATTCTGCAGCCATTATGCTGACAAAGCTCCCCTCATCTATAACAGAAGTTTTACCTTTCCACGTGTGCTTAGTGTGTGCACATCTGCATCCAGTGTGACTGATTCAATGTGCTTTGGGATTTGTGTCGTATGTAGTGAATTAGATTGAAATAGGAAACTACCCAGAAAATAATTCAGTGTAAGCGTGTATATTCACAGTATGGAATCACCAGCTTTTCTTTTCAGTGTTAGGCTTATCTTCTCTCTGCGACTAGTTACATTAAGGCATGAACATTCATTCACATGAGATGCCTGACGCCATAAATCTCAAATTCTCTCCTTGCTTCCACTCTTGCCTGCATTGTGCTGGCTATGCTAATGAAAAGCAGGTTTTTGGTTTCATATGTACGTGCATGTGTGCAAAAGAAGGAGGGGTTTTGTCATATAGGCACTCGCACTGCTCTGCGCAGAGATAGAAGCCCACTGAAGTAGAAAAAGTATAATATATGCAATAAATCTGGAGAAAATCACCAGCATGTAGGTGCTTTTTCTGCCTCATAACTATTTTTATAAACACATGGAAACTAATGTATCATTGAAAATAAAGCAGAGCATTGTGTTATATTTCATGGTGTTTACAGAGAAAAGCAAGCTTTTTAACCACCTGGCAACTATTTAAGAAAAAAAAAAAAAAAGAAAGATTTCAAAATGCAAGGACAAGCATTATAAAGGGGGGGGGGAGGGGAAGCTGGGGATGTCTCATTTGCACATGTAAAAATGCAAATGTGATACATGTCTTTCTTATCTAGTGGTAGCAGACTTGGCTCATAGAACACAATAGCACCTACAGTTCTATAGCCAAAAATAATGAAGTTTGAAAAGAATTGATTGGATTATGGAAACACTTCTATAAAGCCACATGTTCATTAGCAGATGCTCACCACCTACCTAGGAACTGATGGCATGAAAAGCCTGAAGTAGGCTGTAACCCCTTGATTCTGGGACACAGACACATTTAGGTGCAGTAAGACTCCTTGTTGTGCAACTGCTAGGAAATGCAGAAAAGCATGGGGACTTTGACAGCAGCTACCAATTTCTTGCTTCTCCTCCCATTATCATGTGGGTCTACAGTCTTCTTTAAAGCAAAATGCATTCCTTTGGCTTGTGCCAGATTAGTTTACCTCTGTGATAGCCAGGACCTAAATAATGTTGACATAGCTGCAGAGCTGGACCTGGAAGGTTTTTTTTTTCTCCTGACTGTCCATAAAAACCAAGCACAATATTAATAAATCAGATCAAGTTCCTCTGCACTATCTGAAATGGTTTTGTTTCCAAATTAGGAGAAGCTTAAGGGTTCTAAGAATTTGACTATTGCAACCAAGGGCTGCTGAATTAGAGGCAATGGTATGTGGTCTCTCCAGTGTGGATTCATCTGTTGAAACTTTTTAATTGCACAAAAAAACAGTGGAGCTTTTATAAAACTGGGAAAATATATTTGCCTTCCCTGTCTCAAGAGCAAGTGTTCTGAGGAAAGCAAGGATTGTAAGTCAGTATAAAATCAGAGTTGGGGGTGGAGATGACAGTGAGGAATACACACAGCTGTAGTTTTCTACAGAAAAAAAAATAATTAAAAAAAAAAAAATCTTCAGCTGGGTAGCAGAACTAAGAAAGAAAACCAACACAAAAAAAAAAAAAACCACAAAGAAAAAAAACAACATTCACAGAGTCTACAAACCACTTGCAAGTAATTTGCTATCCCTCTACCCTTCCATATGAGCTGAAATCAGATACAAACCAATTACCGCAAAGGCAAACATGAGCGCAGCCGCTGCAGCAGCAAGCTGCCAGGCACAGCCTCAGGCTTTTCCAGATGGGCACAGTGTGACTTCGGACCTCAAAGAGGGGCTGAGATCCTGGCTGTACTGGGGAAGGCAATTTGTAAAGAGCACAGCATATGCCACCTGATATTCAGAGGGGTATGTATCTGTTGCGGTTTACCTGTTATTTTTGTCAGTCTTTTCACTGCGCAGCCCAGTAACTCCATGCTGAGGGATTCAGCAGTGGATCGGCTGCCATGAAGCTCTTGTGCATCACGTGCTTCCACATAATTATCCTCCTATGTACTCTTTCTTATACCCATTCAAGGAAACCACTCATTAGAAAAACAGTCTGTTCCTCCGCCTGTGGCCAGCAGGCTCCACCAAGAAAGTTGTGACCATGACTTCGGTTCTTCCCTGCCCCCCCACAACCCTGGTGTTCCCCTGAACTGCAGTCTCATCTCTGCACCCTTGCCAGTGGAGGGAATGTGACTACATTTTGCCCTCGTGCAGATTCTTGCACTTAGTATGCACTGAATCATGATAAAAGGTATTTTTGACCTGAAAACTGCAGAAATTATGAGATGGGTGAGCTCGAGGCTCTGTGGATGAGGTCAAAGTTCTCCTTGATATCAGAAGAATTTCCCTTGGGGATCACATCAGAAGTAGATAATGGGACTCACAATGCAATTAACAATGGGGCAACAGGAAATTATTTTGTTCTGCAATTATAATTTTGCCTTTGAAAACTTGAATCAGCCCCTCAGGTTCTAAGGAACAATTTAATTCCCCCCCCCCCCCCCCTTTTCTTTCTTTGGATATTTTGAAGTGAAATGTATATATTGCTAATACCATCTTTTAAAAAGAGCTTTCCCTGTTCCCCCAACCAAACTCTCTTCAATAAATCAAGTCTCCTACATACTTGAAGATATCTAAGGTATTTCAGTGCTGTGTTCACTTCTGAGTTTGTAGAACCAGACTGAAAGCTTAGCATAATGGAAAAGACTGCTGAAAACTTTGCTAAACAGATGATCACATTCCTGAGTTTGTTTTACTTAGTTAGCATTTTTGCCTGCTGTGAGGTGTTTTCCTTGGATGGTTACCTACAAATACAGCACTGACCTCAGTGTGCATGAAGCAGGCCAGCAAAGACAAACAGAGCCAATTGGACATGCTCTATAAATCATCACCCACATCCTTCCAGCAGCAAAAATAAAAAGGAAAGGAGGAGGGGGTAAAACAACTGCTGAGTGTTCCACATGAGGAAATGGAGGCTATTTGGTGTCACCAGCTGGAAATAGTCAGAGTGCTAAAGGGAAAGGTACCAGCATGAGCTAGATCTGTGCTGCATGAAGCACTAACATTATAAATTAATGCTGTTATCTTACAGATGTCTTGCATTGGCAAAATAATAGGTCTAAAAATGCTCTCTGTTCTAAAAGACAGACATCTCAAAGGACAAGCACAGCAATGCAATACTATGACTTAAGAAACAAGACTTAAGTCCAACATAAAAGGCTGTATCTTAGCATAATTCACTCTTGTTCTTAAATTCCTAATGTGTCTGAGGTGATTTCTACTTCTGTGCTGGGTCAAACCCCAGGAAAGCACCTAAGTTATCTCTTCCTTTCCCCATTATCCACAGAGAAAAACTCATCATGAAGTGAAGCAGCTGAAGGACTCCTGCTGCCCTTCTACCATATCTTCAGTCTGGATGAGCTGCAGAGCAGGATCTTAGAATACCCTGTTGCACCAGTTAGTTTATGTTTAGGCTAAGACACATTGCATTATCTGATTTAGGCATGATAGATTATTAAAAAAAAAAAAAAAGCTTAGGAAAACCAAGATTTATTCCATTGTGACAGTTAAATTGTCACTTAAAAGTATTCAGCTTGACCCTTTATGGGAAAAGATCTATCCTAAGGGGCCTATCTCAGCAAGAGGGATCGTAGCTGAAAACATGCATCTAATTACTTCTGGATATCTGGCCCATGTCTTACTCTTTTCCTCAGTGTGTCCTGCTGTATAGCTCTAGGAGATCTTTGGTCATTCTCTTTGCTAACACTCCTTTTGCTTTGAAGAGAACGCTTTGCTATATAGAGCATATATAACTAAGGGTTGCAACATTTAAGTACTTTGGGCTACATGTGCCTTAGCAAATATAATGGGCTAGTGAGTGTTCTTCAATCTCAAGGCCAACTGCCGTATCATCACTCCCATCCATACAGTTAAACTGTCTTGTCTGTTCCCCACCATTACCTTGATCCAAAACAAGGACGCTGTGTTAAAACTGCCCATTGAAAGCAGTTTTGGGCTTGTACTAACCCCTGAAGTGTGTCTGGGCAGTGGATAGGACTGCTAGCTGGCCACAGACAAAACTACATCAGGGATGATGCTAAAAGGTGAACTATATGGCTGAGTGGGTGCCAGAGCATTGACCTGGTTCATTTTAGTTCACTAATTAACTAGTTCATGGTCTTTTTGGATTCAGCCTTCACAAACAGTCTCAATGTGTTAGATTCAGCTTCCCTGTCTTTAGGTCCTCTTAAGTTAAAAGTATAATTATGATAGGCTCCCAGTGGGAAGATATTTCCAGACGAGAGTTCAGATCTCCTTATGTAAACAACACACCCACTTATACACACCAAGATAAACAAGCAAATGAAACACAGCTAAACAAAGATTGTGTGATGTAATGATGGAAAGGGGAAGTAAATATATCAAGAGACATAAAGAATCTGCCACATGAATACAGTGTTTCTGCTTCAAAAAGATGGAGGATACTCATTATGCAATTAAATTTTTTTTTTTTTTTTAATTTTTATTTTTTTTATTTTTTGGTAGGCGTGAAATGCCCTCAGTGGGTAAGCATTTCTGACTCTGTTCTGGGCAGATCAACACATCATAGCTGCCAGGTGGCTCTAACCTAGGAGAAAGATTACAGGCTTGTTTTCCTCATAAAACACTAGTTATAACATTCCAATGTGTCCACCTCATCAGCTGGTATAAGCTGAATGTAAAGCTGTCCAAAGAATTTTGTTGCAAGTCATTGGCAAACTCCTCCTAGATACATATATGAGTTGACCGGGGGGAACTTGTAAACACTGAACATGATTCTTGCTCATCAGCAAAATTACTATGTTCAGAAAGTCTTTCTTAGAGCCATGGTTTGCCAATGACTGTCCCTGGTTTCACAAATCCGTGACTACTGTCAAACTGCAGTGATTTACAGAGTGAGAACTCTAACCTCTGACTGATGGCAGGGTTGCAGTGAAGTGGTCTCACCAGAAGCTTGTTGGTATTCTGCTAGGTTCAGCATAACAAAGAGTGCGCTAGAGGGGAAACTTCTTTGGCCAGCAATGATACAGTAATTTATTTCATAATAGAAATTGTGTCTTAAATAAAAATATTTGGAAAATTTTAATTTCCCACTTCAAAAGGAATGAGATTGCTTTGTCTTTTTATTTTTTTTCTTCCAGGAGAAGTAGTAACAAGCAGTGAACAAAACCTAAAAAAAGTCTGTGAGCAAAATATATATTTGCTGCTTTCATTCTTTTTTTCTTACCCAAATTCTAATTTTCTCCATAGTAGTAGTTTAGGCATTTTCTGAGTAACATACTAAAATCAGTTCCATTCATTATTTTGCTATTGCAATTTCAAAATCAAAACCTTGCTCTTAAACCTGATATTTGTTATTTCAAACTATAGCTTTTCTGCATGAATCTCTCAGATTCATTTCTGGTTTTCTCTTTTTTGAATTATCATCTCTATGTCATCTGTGCATCATGCTTGCATCACATATAGGTACTGTGTATGCTCCTAATAATGGTAATGATTTTCCCACCTAATTCCCAAAATGAAGAAAGCAGTAGCTGGTTTCACTAAGCTAGCTGATAATGAAAAGTTAAAACTGTTAAACTTTTGCAACAAAAGACTGGCCAAGTGGAAATACCATGGGTAAATATGTATAAACTTGTATACGTATTTTTTTATATATAACTTGTATATTAGTATGGGTAAAATAGATGTATTGCTTCAAAACTAATTAGGCATTAAACAAATGACAAATTATTATTTCAAATAAAGAGGAAACTAAGAAGTCAGGAATAACTATTTTATGGAAGGGATAATAAACACATGGAATAAATTAGCAGGAAAACCAGCTGCAGCAAAACACAGAAATGAGTTCAAGAGACACCTCTGCAGATTTTTTTTATCTCTTTTCTCCTTTTTCTCTTTCATTTTCATAGAAAAGGAAAGGATTAAGCAACGTGGTGAAAAAGCAGGGAAGTGGGCTTAAGATACAGTAAAAAAAAAAAAAAAAATTAAAAAAAAAATGCATGCATGTGAGTCCAGATGGCTTTTTCTTTTTCCTTAAAACATCTTATGTTCTTGACATGGGCCTCATTTCTAAACTGAACTACAGGCCAGAAAAACAATTTTTGCTAGAGAAATGATCCATGTCCTATCTGGAGACATGATGCCTTGTTTAGGTGAATCCCTGTCTTCAGATAAGGCATCCCTGACCAGCAACTTGACTCATGCTCATCTTTCCTTTCCCCAGCACCTCCACCGGGGTTCTTGTATAGCTCACAACCTTTACCCAAAACACAGAGCTATGCTGCATGGCAAAGTGCCTTGAAATTCTCATTGGGAGTGCTGCGCTAATTCCCTGAACTCCCACACTCCATTGCTCATTTATATCTCTTCTCTGAGTTGGGATTTATCAGCTCATTCACAGATTCTCCCTGAGATGTCCCTGCTTGCGGCACCTCCCACCCCAACAGGGTTGATGTGGGGGACTTTCCATTTTGGTGCACCACTTGGTAAACTTATTTATTGGATTCAGCACCATGTAGAGATGAAGGTTTCTGAAATGCATGAACAAAGCATCCCCTTTCTCAGAGGACTCTTCACGCTTCTTATATTGATTAAAAATCTTGTGTCGAATCTCAAAACCCTATAGCCAGGGCAGGTCTGCATTGCAAAGAGGAATAGGCTTTATTTGCTAAGCTGAAGTACCCGCTATTGTTTAACATAGTCTTTTGTGTTTGCTTGTTCAGGTATTCCCTTAGGGATACATAAATGAAACTGTGTCACTAACTGGTATGCTGCTATTTTACTAGCTAACCTGCTACTCATGTTACAGCATGTCAACCATCAGAGCAGCAATCTGCATGGCAAGAAACGTTCTCCACATACATTGGATTCCCAGCTCTGAACAAGTATGTTTGGCTAAATCACATAACGGAGCTGCAGTCTGAGTCACATTTTTTTTAAATAGCTGAAAGATTTTATCTATACCGCAGGAGAATTTTCACGTCTGGTAAATTATGAATAATGATATTAAAATACACATTGGTGTAATCCTTATCCCAGATAAAAAGATATTGCCTGTCACATGGCTGATTCATTCAAGTCAATCTTCATTCCTCAGGAAATCTTAATATAGACAACACTGAAAATCTTTTTAAAATATCCAAGTGATTACAGACGTCTCTGAACAAATTTGAACAGTAACACCACAACAAGAACTGAAGGGTCCAAATTTTCAACTACAGTACGCTAAGGCAGTTAACATATACAGCAATTGAAAAGTATATTTTAGGGACTACATATGCTCCAGAAGAGTGGAACAAACCAAACAGAACTTTGTAAAATAGTTTCCATCCCCAAAAGCCTTTGACATTCTCATCTAGAGAGTCCTACTCAGAGTAAGAGTCACAGAGTAGCAGATGAAAAGTCTTGTTTATCTGTGCTATGCAAGGTAAAGTTTTACAACCATAAAGTTTATAAGCATAAAAAAATATTATGTCAATATGGTTTTCTGAAATTAAGTAGTTTCAGATGGAAGGATGTTCTGAATAAAATGTTTCCTTATTTCAGAAAGGTAGTGGTAACACCTCAGTCCTTGCAACAGAAAATAGAAAAAGGTTGATACCACAGACACATATTTAACACCCAGAATCACTTAGCCAGTGGCTATAACAAGACTAAAAATTAAAACCATTGTAGTGCCAGCAATTGTAAATCCAATGTGAAGAATTAAATTATCATTCATTCTGCTGAATACAAAACAAAGGGGGAGGGAAAAAAAAAAGAAATCCTGATGTCCAATTCTTTGTAGCATTTACTAATTAATCTAAGTCTCCTTTTTCTGATGCCTGTCACTCTTTTTGTCTTAAAAGGTTTAATAAAAAATTCATAGGCAGATTAACAAAAAAAACCCTGTACTTGAAGTTTGACACATCTTTTTCAGATCTAAAGAACTTCTGTATCTCAAAGTTTGTCTGTTTTTCCAGCCATACTTTAGTCTAAAAATGATAAATTCCTACCTCCCTGCTCTAGGTGAACTTGTTTAATCCAGGGTCTAATGTGATTCCTACTGAAATGAATAGAAAACTTGCCATTGCCTTCATTATAGTAGGACCTGGCCATTAAATTGTAAAGACAGCTGTTCCTAGTGGACAAGATTATTGATTACTCAGCAGCTTCATTTCTGATCTGAGAATTAGGAAACTGATAGAAAAAAAACTAAATGAAAAAATATTTCTGCATTCAAACAAGATAATCCTAATTTTAAGATTAATGATGATGAACATACAGCCCTAGAAAGTAAACAGATGACTACAGAGAATTAAAATGAGCTAAAATATGATTTACATTTTGATGCAATTGCTCATTGGAATTTCAGCAGATGAAATAATCCCATAAAAAAGGGAAAGGGGAAAGTTTCCCACACTTCTCCCAGGACAGAAGACAGGAACCAGGCCTTGAATTTTTATATGACACCAATATGTTCTCATACAGGGACTAAAGACAAAGAAACAGTACTCACCTGCTCCCACACACCCCCTAAATAAAAATCAAGACAAGGCTACCTGTAGCCCTCCAGAGAATTCAGTAGGTCAGCAGAGTGTTTTCTTGAAGCCTTATTTCTCTCTTGGGCCTTAGAACTATAAACTGTGGGATGAGATGAGGTGATGTGTAGGTGTTATGCTTCCATTAGCTGCCATATTTCTAGAGGCCTTATGGTGCTTTCTTGATCCCATGAAATGAATGCTGCAGGATGGAGGTGCCCAAATTGCTCTGCCAAATCAGTCTCATACCAACTGCTCCTTAAACCCATGCAAGGAAATCTTATCCTGTTTGATATCTCAGTCTAGGAAACTGAAATTACATTGGTGCTTCATCTGTTAGAAGCATCATTTCACTTGATTTACATACTGCAGTCCCATTTGCACATTAGATCTTACCTCTTGGGGTTTAGGTCTGTTTTGTTACATTGTTTTCACAACTGTAGGATATTCATGGACCCTATCTTGTATTTGTGTAGTTGACTGCTTGGCTTTGGTAAAGTAGTACTAGTCTTCAATGACTTATCTACATTTTCCCCAGATTGCTTTCTAGTTTATAGGGATCAGTCTGAATTCTGACACAATCCTCCTCCATGTATGGAGCTGTTTGTTACAATCACCTTGACAGTGTAGTAACCAGCCTCTCTAATTTCCATCATCCCCATTGTTAATGAGGGTACTAAATTTACCAGACATGGGACAGATTTTACTGACATCCTCTTGATTCATCTTTCCGGTTTAATGACAAGCAATGGATTTCTACTATTAAAGGACAGGTTTTCAAGCAATCATACACCCACTTCAGAGTAGTTTTAATCAAGAGTTAGTGGGGTCTAGGGCATAACTCATAACATCCTTAAGTCAGTGTCTAAACCAGGCCAAATGAATCTCACCATCAAGGTGTTAATTTCTTTCCACTGACTATTCAGACACAGATATCCATTCAGATGTCTAAAACTAGAGAAGGTAAATTTCAACTGTTTGTTCCTTTTCCATTTTCTGTAATCTCATCTGTGTTATGTAACATGGACTCAAGCAGTCCCCTATGATTTCATCAGGCCCAAAGTAAATCTAGGTACTCATTTTTATTTTTTTTTTCACTCTGTCTTGAATTCTTACCCTTTGAGTGCAAATGAGGGTTATGTTATCCAACTGAAGCAAAACAGCATTAAGTATTTTTACCTCTTTGCAACTGCCATTCTTGTCCCCTTGAATAGTGGGCCCATTGTTTTCTTCATTTTCCATTTGCTGCTAATGTGCCTATGAAATGTTTTATTGTTAGACATTCTATTGCTTGTTAGCTTAACTCCATTCTGTGTCTGGTTTTTTTTTTTTTAATTTTCTGATCTTTTCTGATGTTTCAAGAACTAATAATTGCTGCAGTTGTTGGTTCTTGCAAAAAGGCTCTAGAGGCTGAACTAGTACACATCAGAAGCTAGACTTGAACAGGTCTGGAGGATATAAAAGACAGTTAGCTGCTACAGATTGGCTGGGAAAAAAAAATATTTAGATACTAGAACATAATTTACTGTATTTACATACTGATGACATGTCACAGTCCCAGGAACTGAAAACCTCTGGCTCCTGTGGAGCACCACTATGGACTGCATCATGAGAACTACTTCTATTTTTTGAAATGAGATTGCCACTTAGCAAAGAAGAACTACTTGCAAGAAGTCAAGAGCAAAGAATATTCCAGCTGCTGATACAAGCATTTTCTTACTCCCAGAACAAGCTGAAGTCTAAACAACAGCATAACATAAGTAGCTAACAACACCGATACCTCTCTCTAAGGGTTGTAAGCTCTTCAGAAAAGAGTGTTGCTTTGGCAGATAGACAAATACCAATCTTCATTGGACTGCTGAGAATCAGAAAGGCAGCTGTCTTGATAATGACTCTCAAGCTAGTAAGGGACAAATAATGACCAAACATATTTTGCTTATAATAAAACTTTAAAATCTTTTGTATTTGTGAAAATCTTAGCTATGACCAACAAGGAACAAAAGACCTCGTGCTTCCATTTGACATTATCTGCAACTGCCAAGGTTCACTCCTGGATAAAGTAAGAGTGCTCCTCCTAATTAGTAACTGCAATTATTGTAAATCTGTCATAAAACTGTAGAGTTTAACCGTACTATAAGGGGACATGTTATAACATTTAGAATATATTTTATGAGATCATAGAATTGTTTAGGTTGGAAAAGACCTTTAAGATCAAGTGCAACCATTAACCTAACTCTACTAAGTCCACTACTAAACCATGTTCCTAAGCACCACATCTACACAAGTTTTAAACACATCCAGGGATGGTGATAAAACCAGTTCTCTGGGTAGCCTGTTCCAGTGTTTTACAACCATTTTGATGAAGAGGTTTTTCCTAATGTCCAAACTAAACCTCCCCTGGCACAACTTCAGGCCATTTCATCTTGTCCTATCACTTGTTACTTGGGAGAACAGACCAACCCCGACCTTGCTACAACCACTTTTCAGGTAGCTGTAGAGAGTGATAAGGTCTCCTTTTCTCAGTCTCCTTTTCTCCAGGCTAAACAACCCCAGTTCCCTCAGCTGCTCCTCACAAGACTTGTTCTCCAGAACTTTCACCAGCTTCATCACCCTTCTTTGGGCATGCTCCAGCACCTCAATGTCTTTCTTGTATTGAGGGGGCCAGAATTGAACACAGTATTCAAGGTCTGTCCTCACCAATGCTGAGTACAGGGGGACAATCACTTCCTTAGTCCTGCTGGTCACCCTATTTCTGATACAGGACTGGATGCCGTTGGCCTTCTTGGCCACCTGGGCACACTGCTGGCTTATATTTATCTACTCAGTACCCCCAGGTTCCTTTCTTCTGGGCAGCACTCCAGCCACTGTTTCCCAAGCCTGTAGTGTTGTTACAGGGGGTTGTTGTGATCCAAGTGCAGGACCCAGTACTTGGCTTTGCTGAACTTCATACCATTGGCCTCTACCCGTTGATCCAGCCTGTCCAGATCCCTCTGTGGACACGTTCTACCCTCAAGCAGATCAACACTTCCGCCCAACTTGGTGCTTTTTGCAAACTTACTGAGGGTGCCCTCAATCTCCTCATCCAGATCATTGCTAAAGACGTTAAACAGAACTGACCCCAATAATGAGCCCTGAGGAAGACTGCTTGTGACTGGCCACCAACTGGATTTAAATCTATTCACCACCACTCTTTGGGCCCAGTTGTCCAGCCAGTGCTTTACGCAACAGACTATATGCTTGTCCAAGCCATGGGCAGTGATTTTTCTTTCATGAGAATGCTGTGGCAAACAGTGTCAAATTTTCACTAAAGTCCAGGTAGACAATATCCACAACAATTTCCTCATCCACTAGGCGAGTCATCTTGTCATAGAAAGAGATCAGGCTAGTCAGGCAGGACCTGCCTTTCATAAACCCATGCTGACTGGGCCTGGTCTCCTGCTTGTTCTGTATATGGTGCGTAGTGGCACTCAGGACCTTCCCTGGCACCAAGGTCTTCCTTTCTTATATTTCATGACAAATTATAACTGTGGAATTCCCATAATTTCTGCTGTTTGCAATCACACTAAAATCAATATTGCATTTAGTTATACAACTGAAAATGCAAATAAAGTGGAAGCTGCCAAAGAGACTTTGATTCAGATCAAATCAGAAGGACACTGAGGTCTAGAAGTCAAAACAATAAAGAGAAAGTAATAGACAAGCAAAGGGAACAATTAAGAGCACTCATCATCATAATTTGGTTAATTGTAGGTTATACGTGCCCTTCTTTTGGACAGTATTCAATGACCTTTTCAACACACAGATCCCATTTTCCACTGGTCAGATTTACCCTAAGTATAAAATTCAGTCACGTCTCTTCTTACAAACTTATGTAAGTAAATAAGCACATCTATTTCCATCCACAGATTTCCATCAAGCAAATAAGTTTTCTAAAATAAGAATATTCTTTTGATTGAGAAACTCTCTGAATGCATTAGGTGTTAAAAAACAATGTTGCAGCTCTAGGACTATTTACCAACGCATCTATGTTTAGCCTGTACCTGGAGATAAACTACAGCAGTTACTCTATCACCCAGTGACCCTTCTCCAGCCAAAAAGGGGAATCAGAAAAAGGAGAAGAGACTCATGCGTTGAAATGAAAACAGATCTGGTGTCCAAGATGGTGAAATACGGATTTGATGGATGGACAATTCAGTGGATAAAGAACTGGCTTGATGGCTGCTCCCAAAGAGTGGTTGTCAATGGGTC
>WTSP01006708.1:0-29071 GCA_025331215.1 Actenoides lindsayi | reverse complement strand
TTACTGTGGTGGTGTGCTGATGTTGTGTGCGCGGTGTGGGTGTGCTCGTGGTAAATTGTTATCTTTAATTTGATAAGTGTGATATAATTTGGAAAAAAAATCCTCCCCTACTAATAAATATTAGATGTGAAATATTTCCTGTGTTGTAACAAAGATTTAACATTTTCCTGGAAAGCTCAATCTTGCAAAGATACGTTTCTGTATGGCTCGTGAGTATTTGATTTTGATGGCAAATATTCGTAAGAAGAAGAATATCCTCATCCAAATCAGTCAATAAACTTTTGTTCACTTCAAAAATGTTGGATCAAGACCTACAATGGTTGTATATGACCACTTATTGTTACATTCCAGTTTACATTAAGTAGTATGATTCACCTATCAAATTTAATAATGAGCAATGGCCACTTTGGTAATGTCCTGGGATCCTATAGTATTGATTAAGGTAGAGGGCAGCTGTGAACCTAAAAATAGTAGAAGCTTCAAGTCTTAACTCTACACTGGACATGGACATTCCACTTCCCTGTAAAAGATTCATGCTGTTAACAGCCACCTCTGGTACAGAGCTCAACAGTAACTCCCCACAATCTGCCAGTGCCACCACACAACAGTGAAAGACATAGAGTGACGTGGTTTCTTTCCCTGTCACATGCGACTTCAGAAATGCTTTAAAAATTTAGAGGGAATAAAACATGAAACTTTGAAAAACATAAGTTAATCTAAAAAATAAGAGAGCATGTAAATATGAGAAAAGGGTA
Organism: Actenoides lindsayi; assembly: GCA_025331215.1. NCBI lineage: Eukaryota > Metazoa > Chordata > Aves > Coraciiformes > Alcedinidae > Actenoides > Actenoides lindsayi. Next base: position 28,316 of record WTSP01006708.1, on the reverse strand, counting down.
AATGAAAACTGGTTTGCACATGGCCAGTGTCAAGGTATACTGATGCTAAGCCCAGTTTGAGGGACTTAATGTGTTAGTTTGCTTGCATTAAATCTTTCACGTTGGCTAATCATATCCTCATGTTTGCAGAGGCAGAATTTCTCATTATTAGTGGAAAATATAGCAGCTTTATATAAAACAGTCTTGCAATAAAACGCATTTTGACACTTCCACACAAATTACAATCCTGATAACTTTCTATGGAAACAATCCAAGCCTGTAGAAGAAAAAATAAAATCTGACAAAACCCACTGTTTGGTTTTTTTTTAGATTCTTTTCTATGGTTTCTTAATAAGATGTGATTTTGTAGCCCTCTTCCAGTTGATTCTCCATACACTAAGTATTGGCAAATGTTGAACACATGCAGGTCAAAGTATAAAAATCATATTTTATTTTTATATGCAATAGTTGTATGTTAAAATAACAGAAAAATATGTAGCTTAGGCCCATGGAAACAAGACTTCTCTGAGTCCTGCAGGAGAACCCTGTATCCATCCGCTACACCCTATACTCTGTGCAATACTCTATAGAAACTGTGAGTAACTGATTTTGGGAGAAGCTTTTACTGAACACTCAGAGCACAGAGGTGTGAGTTTTAGACTTGTATTCTTATATATATCCAGTCCTGATTCTTACAGGCCTCAGTTTCCTATTTGCAAATGAGAAACATTGCAACTATTGCACAACTTACAAACATAATTTGAATGCTAATTAACATCAATTCTGATAGAGTGTTGCAATGGGTTTGTAACTATCCATGCAGACAGACCTGTAAATCAGAGGCGTTCAATGACTTATAGGAATCATTCATCACTTTACAGGTTCATGGCTTTGATGTCTTTTTCTTCTCCTGCTTTTACCTTGCACAAATAGCCTCTGAAAGCTGCCAGTCACTCCCTTCCTTTTCCCTTCCAGTTGTTCAAATCCATCTAGGAGCAGAGCTCATGCATCTGGTTAAAAGTAGAAAATTATTTCCTCCAGTGGAAGCCTATTCCAATGTTTTGAGGACATGCCTTGTCATCATATGGGCAGGACAGAAACTACAATCCCATTTGTACAGCAGAGATCCTGAACTGGTGATACAGCCCCTGCCCTGAGCAGCCATACGGATGCAGGATTCACTCAAAATGACTGAGCTGGAGTATGTCTTAATCCATAACTTCAGATACTTTGCCTCAGCAAAGTTATTTCTAATGGTCTCCTAGGAAGACAAAGTTTGACATGATCTTTTAGCAATGTGGAGTTAGAATCAATTGACAATTTATGTAGATCACTTTTTCTTTAGAAATGGTCTTTCAAAAGTAAATTAGCTGCAAGAGTTTCTACAACTGTTTTCTGCAGCATTTGCTTTCAAAATAATTACCAAAAAAAAGGGTTTGGCAGAAAGAACGTTCAGGGCAGGAACCAAATTTTTCAGAGTAGTTCTATAAAAACTTCAACTTAAAAAGTCACAAAGCAAAACACTCCCCCACACACACCTTTTTCCCCCACCATGCAAGACTAGAAGGAAACTCTGTGTTTAATATAATCCACCCTTTAAGATGTGGCATGATTTTCACCTGGTAGATAAATGTACTAGGCCTTTATGTAATAAGACCGTTTCCCCTTTCCATCAGTGAAAATAGCACTAATTATATTTTCTTCCTTTTCACAGTAACTAAATAGTATGAACAGGTGTATGAAAATAGGCAAATATAACAGACAAATGCAGAAGTCACACTCATTCTCTTCACTAATTACAGATGATTATTATAAAAACATGTTGGTGCTTACTATGACCTGCAAAGGGGGAAAATAGTGAATCAATCAAGATCACAATTATGGTCTGAATGCCATTAATAACCACTCTAAGATGGGCATTCAGCAGATAATTGACTTAAAACATACACATTCATGGTATTGTTTTTAAACAGACCTTATAGCACTTTTCCATCCTGTGGTTCATCTCCCTTGTGTGAGCTTTCCCTAAGCATTTCTCCAGTAATGTAACACCACCCCAGAAAAATACAAAGCCAGTGAAGAGAACAGATTTACCTCCCCAAAGCAAGTAAGTTAGTAGTAGTTTGCCTGTTTGAGCATGTTCTCTTCAAACAAGCCTGGGAAGAAGTAACAACCCGTGAAGAGACGCTCATCGATGACTCTGCAAAGGAGAACAGGCAGTTGTGCAAATTGGCCAGCAATAACATAGAAAATGCCTGGAAGCTTCATTCTCCTAATTATCCTTGTAAAGGCCCTAAAGCTAAATTTAAATCTCGCACCATCAGTGAAACACTGAACTGAGTGCATTGCCACAGTCAGCAAAAATGTACTTGCATCAACCTACTGGTCTCTTACACAAAAAAGTGATGAATAACTGACCTTTGTGGATCTGCACTTCCCTGATGAATTTGCTCCTTTTCACAAGCTGATTTCAAATTATAAGAGTTTTAAATTGTCATACACATTTCGCCTTTTTTTTTTCCTTGTCATTTATTACTCTTAGGTTGCTGTCAAGGAATTGTAGACAACCGAGTTCTTGCTAAGTTGTGGCTAGGTTCTCCCACTTCACTTCTCATTTTTATTTCCTTTAAATTTCCACTCTCAGCTGTCCACAAGCTTCCTTTGCTTACAAAAAGTTATGGAAAGGAAAACCAAACAAAACAAAACACTGTAAATTGGCCAATATACCTTTCCAAAAGTTAAAGGAATTCTGAACAGTTAGAGATTTTCAGTTACTGCTTTGTCTCTTTCTTCACTTATACCCCACTGCAAGTTAAGAAATTGCTGAATAGATGTTCAATAGTAAAAAGACAATAAAAGAAAATGGAGAAAATCCCCTCTCAAAAAATGGCAGGCATGTCTCATATGAATGGATTCAATACAAAAAGGAAAACCACCAAAACTTTAAATATATTTTCTGAAAAAATGTTCGAAAAGTTTAGCAAGTGTTATGATTTTTTTTTTCCTATCATAAAAATATTTAAAGGTCAATGTTCATTGTTAAAATTATTGAAATCAGATTGGATTACAGCATACTCTGAAGGACTGTCAAGCACATGACATATTCTTAGGTGAGTTAAATCCTTCCATATTTAACCCTTTAATAGTAATTTTCTATAACTGTAATGGTGTACAACCAGTGGCAGTAACAGGGTTGTATATAGATGTAATATCTTGCATTAAACCAGATAATATTAAAACACGCTTTCGGGCACACAACCTCTGAGAACTGAAGATGATGTGAACATATAGTTAAATCCTGAGAGTCAATGCAATTACACAGCTACCTTGGCTATAGCATCTGCATTGCCTGTCGTACATCATATTTTTAGGACATCTTTCCAATAATGGCACAGCCCAGAATAACTGTTGTGCAGCACTTTATGCTGCAATATGTATTTGGAATAGTTTGTTGAAATTTCATCTGTGGACAATCTATTTTGGATTACAGCCTCTTTTTTTTTCCTCTTTTTCTTTATCACTTGGTGAATGTTGTCAATGTAACAATTATTCTAGAATAAAATAATTGGTGTTCTAAAATACACTGACCATGAAAGGAGGTATTCCAACATAACTACTGCTAATTTTTTTCCACTAGAGTTATCCCAGTCCATTTTGTTGCAGATATAATTTCAGAGACAGCAGGAATGAATTCTGAAAATTGTACCCAAGTATGTTAAACTTATTTTTATAGCTTTAGTCAAAGTGTCCTTTCTATCTATCTATCTATCTATCTATCTATCTATCTATCTATCTATCTATCTATTTATTTTTTAATGAAACATAAGTCTAGGTACTTGTCCTGGGATTGCTTCCCTTGGGCCAGCAACTTGTTATTAAATATTTTGTTACATTTCACAAGAGCTGGTGTTAATGACAATGTTTCAGCCAGCTTTTAATTCATGTAATTATATTCAACTTTTATAAATTCCTCCTGAAGTTTCAATTTTATGTCATTCATTTTTATTTGTTACTTTAAAATACTGAGATTTATTTCTATGTACTGTTATACATCTGAAGTTACCTGTCCTGGATTCTAACAGTGGGTGAGGTGGTTTTTATAAATACTACCTGCCTCAAATGAGCAAAGTAGAGATTAACTATTAGATTTTCACTTTAAAGTCATCAGATGAAAGATGCAATTGCAGTACAAAGTATAATCTGTTACTATATTGTTCGCCATCACAACATTTCTACTTAACCCCAGCCCATAAAAGTTTACCTCTTTCTTGAGAAAATACCTTTCTGGCTAAAACATTCCCCAAAATGTTACCACAATAAGGTGTAGAGTGAAAGGGGACAAAATCAACCAGAATTTAACAAATTTTCTTGCAGAAACATTTTTAATGCAGATTCAGAGCTGCTATAGGTCCTGCTGATGATTGTAGATTGTATTGTGGTTGACTCTTCTTGCTGTTTCCTAGGAATTTCTGGACTAATACCTACAGGAAAAGAAAATCTTCCTGATGAATACGAGGAATCTTCTCAACTGAAAAGTTACATTTCTTTCATTATCAACTGAAATGTATTCACCTGAAAAATAAGAAATGGACTGACTTGAGCTTTTGCAAATCATGGTGTTTTTTCACAGAGTTGGACTAGAGTTTTGTAAATAGATAAATTCAATTTAGCCTTCCAAATTTGCTTTATCAACATTTCCATGACAAATTTTTTTATCAATCAATGTAGTAGCTGCAAAAAAATTTGGAATGGGGCTTGTAGATTTAAAACTACAACTGAAAGAAACCTGCAGAGGCACAGTGTGTCATCCCTGCTGGTTTCCTCAGTCAAATCTAAGAACCAAAGGTGAAATTTATCCCTCATAGAAGACTAGGTATTTAAATATCATTTAATTCTGGCATTGGTGCATGGGCCTTCTTTGCACAACAGTGAATGTTACCTTTAACTATGACAGTGACTAAATGGCTCCTTAGAGAGCCTTTGCAGAGCATAGTTGATGTAGCCAGAAAGGGAAGAAACATGCACTCTGGTGATCAGCATTGTATCTGTCCTTAAAAGGTTGTCAGTCACCAAACCCTGTGAAGATGACATCTTCCTCAAACATGACATCCATTAATGAAATTAAGTTCCAGCCAGCAAATAATGTCTTTAGTGGGTAAAGAAGTCGGGAGAATTACAATTGTAACTTGTGTTTTCTCTTGTTTTTATCTCATAATTGTGTCATCCAAGGGCAAGTAAACAGTCTCCTAGGAGAGTGATCAGGTGCTAGAGAGCCTTGCGTTAGCAAGGTGGGACCAAGTGAATTATCTCTGCAGTGTTTTCCATTCCAAAAACAGCAGGACAGAGATCCTAAATTCATTGCCACTCTTTAGGCTTCCCTTGGTTACTCTATGAGCAAAGCAGTGATGAGAAGATTTTAATTCAAGATTAAGAAATTCATTCATTAACATAATGGTTCTTCAATCTGCTGTTCAAAACATGAGTAAATGTAGAACTGAGGGAAAAACAGACCTTTAAATTAGGTCTCAAGAGGAAGAAAAATTTAATCCCTGCACATTGTAAATAAAGCAGTCTATTGCAGCCATTATATTTTCTAAACAAAATAACACACGCTTCATACATGACTGATTGAGACATCATGACTGGCTCTTCAGAGCAAATGCTTTGGATCTGTGCACAGACATTTGATGAGTGATAAGTTGCTTTTTTTCCTTAGCTGTAGTACTGTTCAGTTTCATGAACTTGGCAATAATATTTCTGAGTTTTGTTTGGGACTGAAGACAACTACATCCTCTCCTTATAAAAAGAATTGTGTATTGACTGCACAGTTAATAATCAGGATGTCTGCACAGTCTCGGTCCGTTTTCTAATTACAGCTTGAGACAGGAGAATTAAAGAGAACTTGAACTGCACTTCTGAGGGAAGTTATATGGAAGCTGCTGATTTTACTCTGTAAATTTTCTCCAAGCAAAAGGATGAGAAAATTACAACAAATCCAAGCAGTTTATTTGGTGTGGTTCAGATTACAATATCCATGCATATCTATACTATAATCCTTTTCAGGTTTCTTGTTGTATGTGGCTTCCCGTTCATCTTCCCCCCCCTCAAATTTTCATCATTGCTTGTAGTTTCCTGGCTTCATCATGACTCCTTCTCACAAACCTTCTGTTGCTGCAAGGTGCACAAACATGCATATGCAAGCACTGAGCAAGGAAGCAGCAAGTTGGTGTCAGAAATATGCTAATTGCTCTACTTAATGTATGCACTATCTGGTTTCACATTAAAAGCATAGTGCCAACCATTTAAATTTAGGTAATCAGTAGGACTGTGAGAAAAAAAAAACCACAAAAAAACAAACCAAAACCAAACCAAACAAAAAAAACTGGCAAGGTAGTCCATCGATGTTAATTTTTTAAGAATTGTTTTCCAAAACAAGAAGGTGAAGAAGAGGAATCCCTTCAAGGTCACCATCTTAGGAAAGCTTATAAAATTTGATGACAAAATTCACAAGAAGAAAAGATTAAGCTGAAAAAATATACTAATTTTGTTCCAGGCTTACAGCCTTTTCCTTTTCTTGTTTGTTGGTCTCACTCAGCTAGAACAACTGTGTCAAACACATATCTCAGCTCTGGCAGTTTGGAGGCTGGGTTTCCCTCCCACAACTGAGTGAGCGAGCGAATGGCAGCGAGTTTGTGACCCTTCCCCAGTGGGAAAAAAGAGATGCTGTCTTACCACATTGTGAATCAATAGTGGATTGCTCACTGCAGCTCTGGTAATTATTCTGAACACGTTTATGGACTTCACGAATAAAAGAAGAATATAATTTTCTTGACAAACCTGAATGGGATGAGTTACTGGTGCTCTCTCCCTCTTCCTTTCTCTCTCTCTGTATGTATGCATGTTTGTATTATTGCATGCTGTGAAGAGGGCTTCTTAAATACATAGTTAAAAGCCTGAAGGACACAAATTAAAATCAATCAAAACTTTTTTTTTGCAGCAATTCAACCTTTGATAGGAAGCTTGATGGCTACTTTCAAAAAGTGAATTTTAAAAAGGAACTATTTAAGCAAATAAGTATCTTCCTTTCAGAAAAGGCAGCACAAAGAGTTAAGTATTTCCTGGTAGGTTCTGTTATTGCACTTTTTAACTACAACCTATTTCAATTTATGTGTACTGAAAAATATCTCTAACTATGCAAAATACTCTATTTTCTATGCAGATTTAATACATTTAGGTATAGTAGGGTTACTTTTCTCTAGAACTGGAGGGAGGCAGGAGGAAAGGAGAGGGGAAATTAGGGAGGAAGAAATACTAAAATGAGATTTTTAAAATCAAATACCAAACATGACTGTATCTTGATATAGACTCACAGTCCTTACACTTCATGTACTGTCATCCTTCTAAGATTATTACACAGTAAGGTAACTTCTTTTTGTTCCCACCGTAGAACAACTGACATAACAAATCATTGTAGAAAATGCTAAAAACAGATACTGACCAAAAATGTAATCTGTTGCTTTTTTTTTCCTTCTCTCACCTTGCACATACTCTTTTCAATTGCTTGATTATTTTTGCTTGTTGCTATTTGCTTTATTATTCTTGTATTGTTGTTTTTAAATAGCACTGATATCAAAATGTTTCCATGGCCTTACTTTACATATACACATGCGCAAACATACACATAGGTATATATTGTAAATAAATCAATGCTAGTATCTCACTATCCTCATCACAGCCCTACAATAATATATATTGATTCATACAGAGACTAAGTGGCAAAAACAAAACAAGAAAAGTCTCTAATACTCAATCTGAATGGCTCAGTTGCTTATTATAATGAAAGGCAAAATTAAGACAAATATTACCACTATTATATATATTATATCTGCAAATACCAGCACTGGGCTTGGTCTCCAAAGGATATTTCAGGATCTTACGGGTTTTGCATAAAATGGATGTGCATGAGGGAATGTGTAATGGCATTTAACAGAAAGAACATTCTAAATATGCAGCTGCCTACAGAATCAGGGAGGGACTTGACTGTCAGTATGTATGAGAAAAATGTCATACATGAGCAATGCCGTTACACTTTTTGGCTATAGAATGAAAATAAGTGGGATTTTATACTATGGCATGGGAAAATCTGGCACTTTCTATCATCCCTGTGGAGTAAGAGTTGCTCATTCCTTTGCAATTGTGTGAGACTTTTGGAAGCAGACCAAATACACTTTACCTGGAAAGGGCGTAAAGGTCCAGAGTGTTTGTTTTCATCATAGATCAAATTTATGCCATTACATAGCCATGGTTCTGGAATAGCTGATAGAACACCACCATCCACAGTGAATGTGTTGTCTTCACACTCTATAGAGAAATACAGCATAGTCTATCTGCCCTCAGAAATTACTCTGAGAAAACACAGGTTTGAATCCAGGCCATCGCCAAGGCATTGGTCACCTCCAACAGGCCATGACATTTACCTCTGCATTTCCTAGCTCTGACAGCTCTAGGCACAGCCTGTGCTGCCCACAGCAGCAGCTGGGTGTCTGCCCATCTGTCCCACCCCCTCTGCCGTACCCAGGAAAAAAGCCACACCCGCACTAACCTCCCAACAGCGGAGTAAAGACCATTTCCGGACCAAACCAACATAGCTGGTAATTGAGTAGATGACTAACTGTTATGGCCAGTACTAGCACTGAAAAGCATCCATTGGATTTTCAGATGTGCTGAAGTGGTTTTCCTCTGATTTATGTGGCATGCATCTTTAGCTGCCCTTCCCCTGACAGATGAGTACTTTTAAAACAAAACAAACACACAGTGTGTCCAAGTATGTCATCAAATGACCTCCTGCTACCATTATTGATGAGTTACACCTTTTTGCCAGCAAATATGCTCCTTATCACTGTCATGTGAGTAATCAGGTAAATGGTCGAGTAAACAAGTCTGCCCAGCATGAGGCCCTGGCAGCTAGCTCAGCCGGATGCAGATGAAGATCTTTTACAGCTAATGTGGAGGTAAGGCTCCTCAGAGACTTAAAGTGGCAGAGAAATTCATTACTGGTGATTTTGTCATGTTTCTAAAGGGCCACTCTAAGGACTAAACTAGATTTAGAAGCTAGACTTTACAGATCACTGTTATCTCTAATTCAAGTAGGTGCTGGCATGGCACAAAAGGAGACACACCTACAGTGATATTCATGGACACTCCAGCAGTGTAGTCCCTGACTAGCTGGGTCAGGCTATAAGCAGCTCAAACAACAAGCTGGTTTCAAAGCAATCTGGGGAGCTCCCAGGCCTGGTCTGTAAATACTCTGTGCCGGCGTAGATGGTGAGAGGGCAATGCTAAATTAGCTTTTCTGTCTTCATGGGAAAAAAGCTCTCATGTCCAATATTCACGCCCTTGTGAGGATACCTGAGACAAGCAGGTTTTAAAGTTGTCAGGGTCTTCCCTGGAAACACATAGTGACCAGAGACGGCAGAATTTGTTAAAGGACTGGCTTAGATAGTGTCAGAACTATGGGGCTAAATAATGCTTGTATTTAGATGGTGAATGTTTGTCATGGATGCACAGAATAAGGAAAGAACTCGAGAGACCAAACAAGCAAAGAGAGGAGTCAGGGTTTGACAGCTCCAAGCAAACACACTCAGAAAGAGGATGGATGGGTAAGAAAAAGGGAGTAGTGGGGCTCCTTCCCCACCCACCCCAAAGCATGTCAAGAACACACAAAGGAGCAATCTCTGTCATCACAGGCACTTTGTGCAGTCTTTTTCCAAATATTCCCAAAGGAAATATAGCTCTGCCCCGCCTCTGCTTTAGCCCCTGTCTAAACAGGACCATTTGGCATAGCATAAACAGAGTCAAGGTTGCTTTTTTTTTTTCTTCTTTCTTTCTCTGCAAATTATTGCTTACTTCACTACTGAAAATGATAAAGTGTTTGTTTTGCTTTCCTGCTCAAAGAGCAGGTAAAATATTATCTGAAGTTCATGCCACAAATATATTTTGTTCTTATCTTTAGTAAACATTTAGTAACAGTGAAGCTCTCATTATCAACAAGAGCTGTGTACCTAAATCCCTTTCCTCCCATCTCTGATGTCTTTTATTCTAGAGCTGATAAAATGCTTTCAATTACAGAGCTCTGCTCACAAGAAAAGACATAGACACGTGAAAAACGCGTGTTTCAATTGTGTGGCAGAGACACTGTACATTACATTGCATTAGAGGGCTTATAATAAAAGTTGGTATGAATGATTGGAATATAAGAATGAGAACAGTTTAGAGGCTAGTGTTCACTATTGCAGCATCTGCTAGTACAGCTATAAACAAAGGTTTCTAAACAATTCTATGTTGTGAATCCCTAATTTCAGGAATTTATAACCTGGATGTAAAAAAAAAAGTCCCCCTCGACTAACATTTAGAAAAATATTTAATTTGGATATAAATGCCTTTGCTGAGTACTTACTTTGATTTATGTATAAATTCTTTATTTGTAAATCCATACTTGTCTATCTAGCTATCAAAAATAGAGGTCATACTTACTTCAGAAACTCTTTCTAAAATCAGAGAAGACGCTTGAATTTTTAACTGATGTTTTTAATAGGAAAATTTAGTATTGAAGTTTTGTTTTACTTATATATTAAGTCATGGTGTTATATTTTATAAAACTAAACATTTTCTCACGCCTGAAAACTTGGAACTCCTTGGTACTTGCCTTGTAGGTCACAAGTGAAAATGAGCCTGTCCACTCTGTTTCTACATTGATGTTGGAAATGAACTGCACAGCGTGTAACTGGGTAATATCCTCCTTGCAAGAGTCATGAGTGTAATTATTCTCGATATTTAGAGATTTAGTGCTACAGAAAATGTGTGAAAATTCAAACTACTGTTTTAAAAAGGAAGGGATATCTTTGAATCTCTGGATTTCTGTGTCTTTATCTGTTCTTCTAAATAAGTCAGAACATCTACTATAAGGGACGTGGCCACATTATCTCTCCACTGACTGCACAGAAAGCCAAGGTCTGGCAGTCCTGGCAGCGGCTGGGACGAACCCTTCACTACAGCCTGTGGCACAGGAGTAACACCTATGACAGGTGGTGGAGGACTAGGACATTCAGCATCTGCTCAGTTTTCAGACCTAGAAGCCCTTAGTCATTGTGTGGATTGCAGTAAGGTCCCATGAGAGCAGCACACATCCACAGAGATCTCAGGAGATGGTAGATACCATGCTCATGTTTTTCTCCAGTTCCTACTTGAGCTCCTGTTTGCATAACTGAATCTTTGCCACTGATTTCACAGGGACCAGTATTTCATCCTCTCTTACCACTGCCCACTATTAGCACCCTGCTCGCTCAATTTAATATGAATAAAATGGGGCAAAAAGGACATATTTAAAAGTCATTTAAGGGCATTTTGATTTGCTAGGTGTAACAAAGGATGCAATAGATTGTGTCATAAAATGGTGCAAAAGGCAAACAGATTTGTGCAATGTTCACTTCCCAAATGTAATGAGATTTTTCTCTGTTTATGACTTGTCTTGATGCTGGAATACAAAAACTGTGGGGAACAAGCATCTAGTCTGAACAATGTGACCCTCAGGAAGAGAATATCAGCAAATGTAGCCAGGTATAAGTAATTTCTAAAATCAGCAGAGTAATTCAGACAAGTTACATCAAATTTGTATTGTTTCAGACAAACGATATGACAGATACTTGCTTGGAATTTTGAGCGTTTTGTGTCACATGCTTTTAACATATCAATTATTAAGAACTATTATTTAGTGTAAAATATATTTAGCTTCATGCAACCTTTTAATAAATAGTAAGCAAAACAGGAAAACATTTGCAGTAAAAACTAGGAAAACAGGATAGGCTTAATAATTCTCTTTGGACTGTCAAATAGCAACAAACCAGTAGGAAATAAAAAAAAAAAGTAGACTGAAATATTTATATATAAAAAGCTGTATCAATACAACTTCACTGTTGAAATCCACCAGGAAAAAAAGTGATTTAGCTACTAGAATTAGAAGTACCCTTCAGGTCCCATGTGGAAGACAACATCTGTGATCCATCAGTATGTGGAGGGTCAGGCACTCTGATTGCAGGTAAGGCTGAGTGAACCAGCTCAGGGTGCATAAGGTCAACGGAGAGAGGTGTACTTAGCTCCACACACTGACTTAAAGAGCTGCTTGCAGAGGTATTGATATAAATAGTCCCTTGCTTTTCACACAGTCACCATATTCTGCACTGGTCCTGGGAGTAGCACAATGAATGACTTCATGGTGGTGGAAGAAATGGAAAATGAATTTTCTATTAAAGTCTATTAAACAATGCAAAACTGCTTCACAAAACAAACAAACAAACAAACAAACAAACAGCAAACAACCAAACCAAACCAAAACCAAACCAGAACCAAAAAACCCAAACCAATCAATCAATAACAACAACAAACCAAAAAAACCACCAAAACCAGAAACAAAACAAAACAAAAACCAAACCAAACCAACCAACCACCTGACAAAATTCTATGTATTTTATGCATAGGTGTCCAACTGCAGCTTTAGTCACACAGTCAAGGAGTATAACAAATGATAAGTCAACCATCCCAGAGACTCTGAACAGTATGCAATTCAGTCAGGAATGCCAATAAGCAAAAAAAAAAAAAAAAAAAAAAAAAAGAAAATAGTTAGCTAATACTAAAAAATTGCAGATAAGTGGAACATTCCCTGGCTGAATCACAAATTCCTCAAAAACTAGCATTTATCCAATTTTTCGTTCAGAAAATAATATTGCTTGACCAATTCTACTTTTCATGATTAGCTGTCAGAGTTTTAAAACACTTTTCAAAAGACAGTTACTTATACCTCAAACAGGGTCTATCCCTATTTTGAACATGTGCTTTCCTAGATAACACAGAAAAACCTCCAAACAACTCAAAAGATTCAAAGCATTGTATTTTCCTGAAAAATGGTTTAAATTAGGAATTGTTCCACAGAAATTAATACAGCTACACAGACTTAGCCACGGCTTACATCTTTATAGTCAGACTACACTACTTATTATGTTAAACAGTTTTGCTGCCTTCTTTTTCCTGCTAGGAAAAGGCTCAAACTGGACATATCTCAAAAAATTTTGTGCAATAAAGATGGAAAATTTAGGGGAGCAGATGATAAATAGCCATGGTTTTTTTTTCTGTGGGGGTTATGGTAGCTTCTCAATTTCATAAGCAAAGAGGTATAGATTCTACAAAATAATTATTCCTGCTCCTTGTAAGTGCTCTTTATCTTCTAAGAAAACAATTTGTAAGAAAAGAGTATTTGGTCTAACGATCATTAATGTTATATGAAAATTATCAGTTCTTAGATTTAATGATTAAACAGTTGTTCTTAGTGTTCTTAGCTAAATGGAGAAATATTTTCCATTTAATTTAAAAAAGTTGTGATTTCTATGACAGCCTCAGAAATACTCTTCAGAGAAACATGGCTCTTTTCCCAGTGTAAGAGGTAAGGGAGACCCTATGCTACAGTTAACAGCTGGACTCAATGGTCTCTTATAACCTAAACAATTCTATGATTTGATTCTATGGCCCAGAAGCTACAGAAGCAATTTTAGGCTGGATAACATTCCCGCTAGTTGGCAGTTTTCTCTGCGCTTTGCAACAGGGAATTCCTAATAAGCCCCACAAAAGTAGTGTATGCTCATATATACTCAATACACAAATAGGAAATAAACTGGGGGGCGGAAGGAAATTGAGAATAAGGGTTGAAACTTCCTCTCTAGTGAAGTTATTACAACCCCAGGTGGGCATTGTTGCAAAAGGGATAATGAAAGTTCCTCTGTCTCTGACCTCTTTCTACTGCAGTATCCCTGTCATTGTGCAGGATGGGGCTCTGTGACTGCTTCACTCGTGCATGCTCCAGCCTACACAATTAAGTCAGACCATCCAGTGCTATCATCTAGCACCATTTTTGTGACTCAAGATATATGGGGACACAAATTACTGAAGCACTTGGGTTGAGGTGGTGATAACGGGAAGCTCAATCTGAACCAGTCACTACATCCTCCTGCTTTGCTGGGGTTGCTGTTTTCTCTCTCTGGTTATGCTGGTGAGCCTGGGCCTGAGCGAAAACTGGAGCTCAGCAAGCAATTTGGCAGTCTGCACATACCCTGTAACAGTCTGAATTTGGCATCTGGTCTTTTGGCTAGCAGAATTAATGTTATTGCAAAACAGTGCAGTATGAAAAAGGGGCTGTGAAAATATATGACTATTGATTTGGTGAAGGAAAGTGAGCGGATTGGTTAAATACATACTCTGGTATGCATACTTTTGTGATAACAATCATTACTTATCCCTTAGACATTTATGGCTTCTTTAGAAATTTTACTGTTGTATAAATTCATACTTGGGCACCTTATAAAAGTAGAGTTTTGACAGTGTAATAGTCCATAAAGAAAATACAGTTTCAAGAACTGGACTACAGATTTTGTCATTTGCCATCTTAACACAGTGTCACTCAAAAAACACCAAAAACAAGTTTCAAGACCTTGAATGGCCTTTCATGATATGAAACCAGGTCTTCTTCCTTTCTAAAAGCACTCTTTGAAAGTGGATCACTAGTGTGATATCAGATTAATCCAGCTGCTTCTTCTCCATATATACACTCAGTGAATTTGAAAGCCTTTCTAAAACATTACCAACAGAAAATGCACGGCGAAATTCAGAAAGTTTCCAGTACAGGGAATTTCAGCTCTACAATTTTTCCCCTCAAAGTGCCTCAAGAGATAATGTATTAATTGTTTGCCAAACTCCTATTTTCAAATCCAAGCTGTTTATTATTTTTCATTATTTAGTTGCATGAGGACAGAAAGTGTCTTTTATCACATTCTAATATATTTCGTACCTGTTTAAGATAAAAAGCAGATCAGGCCAAGTGTTCAGCAAATTAGAGGAAAAACATTCACTTTCATCTTGTTTACAAGGTGAAGTTCAAGCCTGCAAAAATAATTTAAAGTAAAAATACTGTCATTCACTTATATCTAGTAAATAGCCCAGGCAGATTACTGTAATAAGATGGTTGCATATCATTTTGAATAACCTGTTGTCAATTGTGACAATGGCTGTGCAGGATAATTGTGAATCTTAGGCACTAGCACAAAAATTAGTATTAAATGGAGCTGTGACTCAAAAGATTTACTAATTTGTAGGTGGAGTCTATAACAAAATAGTAACCTGAACTGAAAATTCACAGTAGTCTTCATACTTAAATAATGCTGCACTAATTATGTTTGTCACAAAAAGTTAATTCCTTGGAAAAGCTTTCTAACGTTTATAAAAAAGCATTATGACAACAACTTCTTAACCTTATAGCATTTTAGTCACTGCTAATTGTTGGGTACTGTGTGAAACAAAAATTGGATATTTATGGGAATTTCTTACAACTTTTCCACAGTGCTCCAAAATGAAATTGCTGCTAGTTAGATCTTATTAAGCTTACCTGAAATACAGTGATGCCAGCAAAAAAAATAAATGTGTTTGTGAGGTTTTAGGTACATGTAGTTCTTGTGTTAGGATCCTTCAAAGTTTTGGTTTTTTTTTTTTTTTGCTTATGCTCCATTTACAAAGGGGCAAATGATTGTATTTGCTTCACTGAATTGAACTTATACAGCTTCCTGCTGGGTTGTGGGGAGCATTTATGGAACACCACCTGGAGAGCAGCTGCTCTTTTCTCCTAGCCCTGAATATCATTAAATTTCAGCAGCAACATGACACACTTTAGAAATTTTGTTTTAAGGCTGCACTCTTCTGTGCTGTTGTTGTGAAAAGTAGAGAGAAGCTGGGGGTGAGGGGCACTTCTGGAAAGAGAGAGTGATAGATTTCATTCCTTGTCAGTGAGTGCCCACAACCAGGAAAAAGCAGGACTGGGAGTATAAAAGGGACTAGATTTTGGGGGGAAGGGAAAAAAAAGCTACTAGGAAGACATGTTTTTCAAAACAGTATATTGTCTTTGCATAAATATAAGTACTAATGGCCTATGCTGAAGCATTCACAATTTAACTTCATATTTGAGCTGCAGAATGTCCTCACTTAAAAAAAGGAGAACAGTTGCTAACTTTAGCTTGCACATGTGGGTGACATTGGAGCTGCC
The DNA here is from genome assembly GCA_025331215.1 of Actenoides lindsayi. NCBI lineage: Eukaryota > Metazoa > Chordata > Aves > Coraciiformes > Alcedinidae > Actenoides > Actenoides lindsayi. The sequence goes on along the minus strand of WTSP01006708.1, from coordinate 12,202 downwards.
CTAAGAACTAATTTTCTTGTAACTATTTGCTTAAGCATTTCACTACCAGACGAAGCCTGAAGACAACATTGTGGAGAAGTGCTGTGAAACACTGCTTTATGTTTGTGCCTTCCAAAGGGGCAAGTAACTGTGGCTCAGACCCTTTACGTGCTTTACACATTTTGAACAGGTTTTGGGGTTTTTCTTCATTACAATTAAGAAACCTTTTGTATTAAGAGCAGAGACAAGACAGGACCAATTTATGTCAACTCACCTCTCTTGCTGTGCTTGAGTTTTTTTCCCTCCTCTGGTTTCCAGCCTTTAAGTGCCAAATTCAATATGAGGAGAGGACTGCATTCCTCAGGGAATTACAGCGTATGGCCCAGATATCTGTGTGCTTCTCATGTTCCCTGAAGTCTTCATCAGTCATCTTACTGATGCTAACAGGAAGCTTAGCACAATTACCAGAAACAACAACCTCTACATACAGCAAAAGTTATCAGTGTGATTGATCTGCTCAGTGCATTGTTATAAAAATTCAGTGTTTTTCAGTGTAATATGACAATTAACTGCTATTTCTGCATATTTCGATCTCTGCATTTCCCTCCTTTCCACATTGCACCTTTTCTCCTCATCCTCCTTGTCTTTGCATCATGTCCTGATTCCCTTCTCTTTCCTCCTTAGATCATCATTAAAATGCCTAATAGAAAAACTAGTGTCGTCTCCAAAATGAGCTGGAGTGTTGTACAATTGGCTATCTATTAATACTGCAATACAAGTGATTGACATTTTCTTCTCAAAGCAAAATCCAGAAATATGGGATTTTGTCAAAATCGTAATGTTACTGGAAAAGCATCACTTTCAACAGCAGTGAGAAATTACTGTTACAAATGAGAACATCTCAATAAAGAAAATCTGAATAAGCTTAAAATTCACATTTCTTGATAATTTAATTCAAAGGTCTGTTTCAAATAAAACAGCTGACAGAAAGTTCTATCACTTACTTGCAAGTTGAAATACTTGTGCTCTCATGCCAACTTTCCTAAATCAGAAGCTTTAATAATATTCTTCACAAGCAGCATTTCCACCAGCAGTTCCAGTTTTCAGGGTACTCTTTCAAATTTCATGATGACTACAAGTGTTTGCACTCTGGGAACAATGAAGGATCCCTGGCCTTGACCAAAGCATCAATCTGCTATGTATTAACCAAAGTCTGAACCAGACAGAGGCACCTGGTCATAGGAAAATATTCTGGGCTCCCAAGAGAGAGAGTGAAACAGGATTTTACCTGACTTGGAATAGATGGGTTAACAGTATTATCAGGACTGGTTCTCCCTCATGAGCACTGGAACTGACTAATGCTAAACTTTCTTAAGGAAGAAAATTTTATATTTGGAACAACTTCAACTCTTGAGTATTAGTTGGAGGATCTGATGAGGATCAGTGCTGGTAAAGCAGCTCTCACAACTGACATTACACTGAGTAGAAGCTGCAGGACCACCACTTCCAGCTGATTCAGAATTCTAGATTCAAATATAAAATTATTTTGTCTTCTCAAGGGAACCAACATTAGCCATTCTAAAAGCCAGGAGAGGCCCAGATAGGAGAAGGGCAGATTCCAAGCATGAGGCAAGGATGCTAAACTGCTCTCTGAAAATAAACCATATTTTCCAGAATAGGGCCCACATTTTCCAAGCTTAGTGCTTGGGGAAACTAGGCTTTTTCTGAATTACAAGAAAACTCATCCCTAGTGAAACCATTGAGTCTGTTGATATTCTTCTGCCACAGCAGTCTTGCTGGAAATGAAAACCTCCATACAAAGAACAACAAATAATGGATTTTCAAACTAGCACTGAAATGAAGAAGATCTTTCTGGGTAAGACTGGTGTCTAGATAAAATGTAAATTCAATCTCTCTGCGAAGCAATTCTGAATAATCAGAAATGCATACAATCACTAAAATACATTACTGCAATAACACAGAAATGGAACAACATGAAAACATTTTTTTTTTTTTCTGCTTGAGAATAGAAGTAGATGGTTCTCCCAAATAATTATCCGTTTCAAGAGAAAACTGTTCACATGCAAAAAAAAGCACGCTTCGATTTCATATGTCTTGCTCCTTGGGTTGCCTGCAATTCTGATCTTTACCCTGGCCCAAAATGGGAGCAATTGCATTGTACAAGCTGTCTTTTCAGACGTGACTTCTCAGCATACTCATTCATTTAATCTCAAGACTGTGTGGTGAAGAATCCACAGGACTGTAATGGGGAGGATTTCAGGGCTATTCCTGTTCTACCAGGCTCATTGTGTAGTCTTAGATAAATTATCTTAGCACTGGCTCAGATCTTCCTTCCCTGCTTTGAGTTGTTTATGTCTAAATTACCAGATAAAGAGCTTGGAGAGCACTCTGGATTTGTATGTAGCTGGTCAGCTGCCTCCTTTCTTCCCTTGTAGTTTGGGAAGTGAAGATTAAAGGAGATGCAAAGGTAAGTATGTGGAAGGAGTTGAGCACACTTCTGTTAATCGCATTCATGAAAGACGATTATTTATAGCAAATTTACACTGCAAGTTGAGGAATATACTGGACTAAGTTTGTGCCTGAATGAAGGTTTTGGGCATGCACTCAGGATCTGGGGAAAGTCTGTACTTAAAAAATGGTCCCCTCCATACATAACTTAACTAGCAGCACAGGTATTCCTATGGATGGCACAGCCAGTCAGATAAATAAGGCCCTTCCGGGTAAAGCAGAAAACAGAAATGAGAAGAAGTTTCTAGCTCCCTGTACCACCTTTTTCTGATCAGTAGTGATGGTGCATGGAAACCCCCAAACTGCAACTTCCTTTCTAGAAATTGCTAATAATTTCTTATCTCAAACTTCACCTTGCTGTGATATATCAACTGCTTTATTATTGATTGATAATTTTGTCAAACTATATGATAAGATGTAATAAAATCTTTCTATTTGCTCTTCTGACTTAAAATTCCTAGTGCAGCAAAACTGGGAAAAAAAAAAAAAAAAAAGAAAAAGAAAAAAGATCAAGTCTCAGCTGACTTACAAAGTTCATTAGTAACCACGTCTTGTATGCAAGAACTGGATTTGGGCCATGCTGACACAAGACAATCAGTTTTCTATACTTGCAGGATGCTGTAATGAAATGCCTGATTTGATGAAGTTAGAGGCGTGGTGATATTTTCATCATTGTGTAATAAAGCATCGGGAAACCTTCAAGCCTCTAATGTTATTGAATATCTTGATGGTGTTAATACTAAGCCCAGAGTTTGCAATGTAAGGGAAGTAGGAGGGCAAAGGATGGACAGTTTGGGGTTTTGATTTAAGGTGAAAAATCTTTTCCAAAGTAATGTGTTTTCAATCATCATTAAATGACTAGTACAGTCAGGGTTTTGCATGCACCTGGAACCTCGTAGCATATTCATATATAAGAAATAGTTGATGGAGTAAGTAAACATTTCTCATTTTTACTACAAAGCAAAAGTTTTTAGAGGAAATGTTATGCTGTTTTCTTGTAGTTATGCATTTTTTGTGTATATTTAGTAATATTGCTGGATATTCTTTTAGGAACTGAAAGAACACAAGGTGATTTTCATAGGAATTAGTAATGTATGTTTATATGTGTATACATTTGCAGCTCCATAGTGACTTTTATTTTAAAGTTATTATCCAAATTTACAACAAGTTAATAAAAATAGAAAATTAAAACCAGTATTAACTGAAATGTTGCTTTCCCAGAGTACCAGTCACACTCGGCATATTTAATGCATTCCTGTGAATTCAGCAGGGCTTTGTGTAGAAATAAAACAAACAGCATTTCTATGTGCCTTCATTGTTAGCTACTGTACCATTTCTTGTGACTGCTGATATAATTTATAACTAGAAGGTTTGATTGGTTGGTTGGTTTCCATTTGGAAAAAAATATAGGCAATGAAACATTTGTTAAATTTATTTCTTTTTGAAACAATGGTAATAGAAAGATTTACATGGACATAAAGCAAGGACATAAAGAGCTTTATAAAATCTTCATATAACCTTTCTTTCTCTAAATATATACAGTGAACAGGAATATTATGTGGTTTTCCTCTTTGTTCAGTAATGAAACTCTAATTTCCATTTCCACTGTACAGCTGTTGTACTTCTCTCACTCAGATTTTGCCAGCACAAGCGCAAGCTCAGGATTGCCAGCAAGAAAATTCTGCCCACAGGGAGAAGTCAGGGCAGCCCAAGAAGCCCGCATCCCCAGCTTTTCCAAGCCAAGCTCCGCCTAAAGTGGGCAGATAGCTCAGATGGGAACACGGCCATGGCACCTGGCAGATGCACTGACTTGATGCTTCAAGTAATTCCTGCCTACGCTATAAAGCTTCACAGCTAAGTAGGAAGGTGATTACCTTGCACAAAACCAGCACACACACCACTGAGCTCATCGGCTTGGGTTCCACATATCACAAACAATGTTTTTGCAGCTCACAGAAGAGAAATCATAGCTGAAGCAAACCTCCGACTTGCTCCCTGGTGAATGACTCCCCACTGATCTGATAGGACGGGGCATATTATGACCAAACCTTTGGATATCTTCAATTTTGTGATTAGGAAATGACAGTGGACTAGGTGGCATTTAGGGCAAGGCCTTTCTAGGCAAAAGCACTGCAAAATTTTGCCAAATCCTGCTCACTGCGTGAGTCCTGCAAATTAACAAACTTTCAGGCATATGCTCAGAGTGGCTTTTCACTTGCTCTGTAATGGTATATACAAAAGGTAGATGATCAGCAGATGCCAATCAGGAGAGCACGTGGGACATGAGACTTGGTTAAGTGTCTTTCCTGCAGGACATGCTGCTGCCTCCTTCAAGACAGAGGAGTCAAAGGAAACACCACGTGTCCATTTTATAGGTTCCAATGTTATTTGGTTGCAAGTCAGAGTGAGGCTAGCTGCAGCCCCCCACTGTTCCTTAGAAGGAAGGAAAAGGTAAATGATAAATCTGTGTATCTGCATCTATTCAGCTGTGAACATGCTTTATATCTCTAACGGGTATATTGGCGTGATGCCTAATGCATATATTCTGTTACATATTTTTGTCATGTCCTTGCTAAATTTTCACATTCTAAGAAGCCTGCTGGACTAAATAGAATTCCCCCTCCAAAAAATAATTACCAAATCCAGTGCAATAACTATGATTATCATTCTAGACTTGATAAAGAGAAGCTTTAAGCATATTGCATGAATTAAGCACATAATGTAACGAATCCTATATGAGTCATAAATAGTCGCCACCTAAGCAGGTTAACTGGCACACATATGAGTGTGAAATATTATACAGTGAAATGTGTGTGCCCTAAGAGACTACCCCAGGGTACTGACAAATACTTTACAACATCAAATTATCCATATTAAGCAAACTGGCTCTGCAATTTAACCAGGGATGGTCTATAATTGGTTCAAGGTACAACACTTTTTCCTAAGAGACCTGCTAAAACACTATGGAGTTCAAGGTCTATAGGCTAACAATAGAAATGTTTAGTATTATGAATAAACTCTGTCACATTGAATTGTTTTGAATTTTGTTGAAGATTTTGTATCAATAAAACATAAAATATGTGAAAAAATAATTATTTTCCTTTTAATTTAATGTAATGCTGAATATTTAATTAAAATTAACCTAAAATTATTTTTTTTTGCTAAATTCACACATAAAATGTACATATTTCAAATTTTCACTAGGAACAAGTAAGCACTCCCATTTAAACAGGGTTAATAACAGTAATTTCTGATATCAAATAACTGCAATATAATCTCTTATGGGATTCCCTTCACTTTTTTTTTCAAGTACAATTTTCAGACGCTTTTAATAAGAGACACATCTCTTCTAAATTTTTCTCCTGCCCTAGAAAGTGATTTGGTAAAAATGGCACTGGGGGCTCTGCATCCATTATCACACTGATTTTCCTACCCAATGAGCTCAGTTTGCAAGTAAATTTCTAACTGCCAGCTGCACAAACTCAGCCTGGCTCCTGGAATCCTTCCATCTCATGCATCACCACCAGTAATAAATATCTTGTATGCCAGAATATACCCTTCATGGCATCTGTGCAATCCCAGTGCCATCCATGAATTTGCACAGGTGTTGCTGGGGGCATTCGCATCAATAGGGTTACACACAAGCGGCTGAGGAAATTGTCCATCAAACAGAACTACTAGTAACGCAGTGATCTGTGTGATGGAAGAGACCCTGTCTGACTGCAGAGCCAGGTTTTAGTCTCACAACCAGGAAGAAAAAAAGTGTTTTGTCTTGCAAACAAAAATTTGGAGAGGGTTGCAATGTACATGGAACAACCCAGCACTATTTTTTATACAGTTCCTTAGAGCATAAAGTGGTTTTCCAGTGCATGTAATGCCCAAAAAACACATTTAGATCTTGTTTTTACTAAATTGCACTTTGCAATCAGGATGATACTATGAAAAATGGTAAAGGATACATTGTGATCTTGTGTAAGATCAGTATGTCAGGGCTGAGAGGAAATGGCCCATCCATATTGTCCCAGCAAGAAAAGCACTGTCATCCAATAATGTCTTAGGGGAGGATGGTAGAGCAACATCATGCACCAGGATGCCAAACTCACATGACACACATCATAGCTGCAAAACTAAGGTTATTTTCTACTCCATTTTTAAGCCCTGGATTGCTTCAACCGACATACACAATCTCTTTGCCTTGTGATGTCTTTGCTGATCATGTTTTTACAAGCAGTGGTCAAACATAGTATCTAGAGCTACTAGAGGGCAGGAAGCACTTCAAAGGCAGCACTTTCATCTGATTTCTCTTACGTGACTGTCACAGAGGAATCCACAAAACAGCAGTCACTATCCAAATGGGGTTCTACTGCAACCAAAGTTGTGCAGCACTCTTTTTCACCAAATACACAGTCGGATGTCTGTTGGGAATTAACTACTACACAGCTAATTCCTAAACCTTAAGGAAAGATGAACCAAAATGGGCACACACTCACTTATCAAGGGGAAACCTCCCACACCAGAGTGCCCAAGACACCACTCACCCAAAGTGCATGTGGGAGGACGAAGCTCACTCAATCCACAAAGACTCACTCAATCCATGGAAGTATCCTTGGATGGCATGTCCAAGGGGAGGGTCCAACTGCCAGGCCTGCTGCTCGGCGAAGAACCAACTCCTCTGGCTCTTAGGAAGGACCCCGTTTATACCCTAGTCGAGGGTGCACTGTGGTCATTCTGTTTGGCTGAGGGGACCAGTGTGGACAAAATACAAACAAGCACAGACACCAGGCCTGTTTACTAAGGAGTCCAAACCCTGAGGCACCAGTTACACACCGTGAAGGTGCAGCTTAATGGCCAAGACTCAAACTGTTCCAGCACACCCTGTTTGCTTTGTATGTTGGAGGCAGCTGCATCTGCTGCAGTGGCCAGGAGTAGAGTCATGCACTAGCCAATGAGCAAGCAGAATACTCAGTTCTGGCAGGAAATGAGCTCAGAGGAGCTGCTCCTGCTCCCCCTCACCCTCAACAGCTTCTTTGGGCTCCAGCTAGACCCCTACAGCAATCCCTGCAGTAGCAGAGGGCCACACCACCTGGAGAGGTGCTGTAATTGTGCCAGCCAGCAAACCACCCCTCGCACTGTGCCCATCATAGCTGTATCTGATGCACATACTTTTGGCACAGTAAAGATTCCGGCACACAAAACCAAGGTTAAGTACATCCAGATACCTTTGACTACATTTGGTTTCAAATTGGATGTGAATTGAGTTTTTCTGGATTTTGACTAAATTGGTTTATCTTCTCAGATGATTACTCTGTTTCACTTAAATGAGAGCACTTGACTCTAAATCTAAAATTCAATTGTTATGTATGTCAGCTCTGGGCACCTACATACTTTTATTTTCAAAACAAAGGCTTTGTGGAAAACACAGTCTTACACAATCTGAAATCCATGAGTATGTGGTAGCAGGCGCACAGTAGCTGAGAAGACAGGAGAGGATGCCATTTTCCTGGCAATTACAAGGATGATGAATGTTTCATGTGAGTTAACAATTTAAGATAAAAATTCTAGAGAGATTCACCAAATCTTAAAAAGCACAACCAGTATGCCTTTTCACTATTTTACCCTGTGTTAGCTAAAACATGGTAAGACCACAGCTTATTTTTTCCCCACAAATGCAAGACTCAAGGAATTTGTGTTTATTCCAGAAAAGATCCCTAGGAAACACGTCTGTGATCTAACCTCTGGTGTGACCCCTCCATTCAGAATTCATCGTATGTTTCCTGTTAAGACAAAACTCAACACTGTAATTCTTTCTTCCTCCATTTTGAATCTACAGCTTGTGATTGAAACCACTTCCCACACCTTGCAGAAGGTGCGTAACTCCAGTTTTCCCACACATTCCCCATGCAAAGTCATTTTGGGATCTCCAGACAAAAAAATGCAGCACAATTCAGAACAGGCATGAAATAAATAACCAGAAGAACACTGCACTCGTACTATTTGTCTTCAGTTAGCACAGTAAGAATCTTTCAGTTTCTTTAAATCTAACACAGAGAGCAGGTGCTGTAAGGAGAGGGAACAGCTTCCACTTTTTCTAGAATACTGTTTCTTCAACAACAAAAATTTTTTTTTTCCCATATGTAGTTTCTGTTTGGTAGTCAAAATCTTGCAAGAGCAGCCTAAGGTCAGTCTTTTAAAAAGATGGATCACTTCACCTTTTTAAGCACCAATGGAAACAGATGTAAGCACATAGGGCCACATTCAAAGGGTTACATTCCTGTGTGAAGTATTTTCACTGGCTAGCTTCAGGCCTTTGGAAGCATCTCCCCAGCTTCTTGACACAGAGACATCAGTGCTTTCACTGGTGTTTTATACTCATGCCGCACTGCACTTGGGATAACACACCACCCTCGAACTGGAGCACCAGGAAACCTGCTGTAGACACAGACCCACAAAAACAGCCTCCATCTAAGGGGGCAAGCATTAAGCTCACTAGTGAATCCTGTTTTACCTGTTTTCTCCCACTTTCCGGGGTAGCCCCGCCTTCTATTGACCTAGATAATGGAAAGATGATTATTCATTTGAATTTCAAAAGAATGAGTAGTGGGCTGTTAGCTTTAACTGCTGCACTCTAATAGGAATATACACACATTCACACATACCATTATTGAACTGCTTTTAGAGCAGTAAATTATTTCATTTTAACACTAATATCTACTTATTCATGTACTTGTTTCAATCAGATGTATAAAATCCACAAAATCATTTTTTTCTTGAGTGTGGCTATTATTTAGCATTCTGTTTTCAGCTTCATTATCTTCCAAGCACTACCCTTCAAAATAAAACAAAAACCAATCAGAACATAACACTAATAAGCATTAAAAAAACCCAACAGTAATGCTGTTTTTATTTAAAAGATCACTTTGAGGAAAAATTGAAATGCTGCCAAGACACTTCAAAAAATGAGATATACCAGAAAAACGGGATTTATGAAAGTTATGTGGTGCCCATTGTATTAACACACTTCTTCACAGGGACACACATGAAGAAACAACACCCTGGATGAAGCCTCTTGTAAAGATGGTGGCTCCAATCTACAGCAAAGCTTTATTAAAAATCATCTTTCCTGATCTTAATGTGTTAAATGTCAGATCCTGACACCATGGTGGATGGAGTGCTAGTCATCAGAATGGCTTATCAATATTGATTATATGGTCACCATTGCAATAGACTGAAAAAAATGGTTCATGGTTCTTGGGAGATGGTTATTTAACATTTAATGAAAATTAATTGTTTTGATTAATTTCACAAGAAATTGAGGAAACACTCAATTTTCATTCCAACAGCTTGAATTTTATGCAATTATATGACATAATGAAATCTCCCATGAAAGCTGAAATACTGACAAGAAATTAAAACATTTTGATGCATTTCATTTTGCAAAACTACACCGCTACTTCTATCTGGATTCAAAATGCATGTAAAAACTTCAAAATTTCTCACAGAGGTGATTTTTATTTATTTATTTTTAATCTGAATACTTATATTTACAGAAAAATACTAAGAAATAGGATTAACTGAGGCAGCACTTGGTATCTGGGTATTGTTTTAGTAACAGTCCCAACAGCAGTAAAGCTCTTTTCCATATCTGTAAGACCCAGGTCCATGCCATCATTATGAGAATCACAGAACTGTCATAGTTGGAAAAGGCCTCTAAAATCACCTCATCCAACACGTGAGAAACATATTCTCATCCTTCCTGAAACCCTTATGACTCAAATGGCTCTACAGTGTGCCTGATCTGAGTGAGTCCTCACTCTGAAAGAGTGCAAAGTGCCAAATTCATGGCCCCCTTAAAAGGAATGCCCTGCACTGCCAATAGCCCTCCTCAAAGAGACCACGGTTGAAGCATGAACTCGGGCAATCCCAAAGGCACTGCACCCTCTCCTCATCCAGTTTCTCTAAACTGTAACATTTTATGACAGGTTGGGAACTCTGCCAGGCAAATTTTCCATTTTACCTCCTATCTCTCAAAGGATAAGCATTATTATAGGGCTAGACTGTACCACCAGGTGCAATCACAAGGAGAGAGAAAGAGAAGTGGCAGCAAACCTCAGAGGAAAAATGCCTCCTGGGGACACTCATGGAGAGGCAGAGTGGTATTTTTGAAAATCCATCTTTATGATGAATTAAATGAACCTTCTTAAGCTACACCCTTTCCTTTCCCTCTACTCTGCACACCCAGCAGAGGTCAGGCAAGGGAATCGACAAGTTACTTTGTATTTGCCCCATCTACTTCCTTCAAACTCCTCCTGACAAGTGCAGCTGAGACCCTGGTAGCACTGATTTATCCATAAAGCTAAAAGAGGTGACTTTTTTTTCTGTTCCTGTAACTGCACTAGTCACTCTGAAGCCCTATGATATCATAGTCACATCATCCAAACAGTAATTTTGCTGTGGTCTGAGGAAAATGAACCACTGCGCTAATTAGAGGATGATGCACCAGGGGACCTTGCTGCCCCATTAGCACCAGTTCATAGGATGCATTCTGCCAGAGAAGAGGCTGTGCCAGGGCTCATCCCTCTCACTGCCATAACGTCTGCACCCAGCCACCAACCATCACAAAACTTATTAAACTTTTGTCTTGCTAATAACTGCAAGTGGTACCTATAAAAACTCAAAGGGATCCACATAACAGTATGTGAATTCATTTTCAGCACACGCTTTGCAAAGCAAAATGACCACAGCTGAGTACACTGTTGGCTTTAGGTTTCATAAATTCTGCAATGAAAACAAACACGGGGTTATCCGGAATAGCTGGATTCGCTGTGGGCATTCGGCAATAATCGGAATACTGTTGAATAATTGTGTGCTTTCTGGAAAACAAACAAACAAAACAAAACAAAAAAATCAGCACTCTTAAATGCTTTCGCTAAGTTTTCACCCCTTCCTTTAGAGAAAGCACCTTTATCCTCTGCCTACACGAGGCGGGAAATGCCTTAAGGTGGGTTCCATGACCTCCCTTACTCGGCTTACCTCCTGTGGGCAGCCTGGGCCTTCCCTGGGGGGCAGGGGGTCCTCCCCCCCCGCCTTGGGCGGGCCACAGGTACTCTCCCGGCCTTGAGGAGCAGGGCGCACCGCTGCCCAGCAGGCTGGGGCCGCCCAGGCACCGTCCGCATCCACAGGCAACTGGATCCCTCCGCCCCAGGAACGTGCGGGGCCCTGCGACCTCATAGCCCCGTTCGCTACCGACAAGCCACCGAAACAAGCCTGGGGAGACGGGGGGCCGGAGGGGTGTCTGTGAGTGCAAGGAACCGAAGCGTCTGGAGCGTTCCTACCGGCCTCGCTGCAGAGGGGAAGACGACCGTCGGCGGCCCCGCGCCGCCGACCACCGCGCTGTGGAAAGCCGTCTCCCCTGGCGAGGTCGGCCCTACACACTCACGGCAGAAGAGCAGAACGTGGCGAAGCCCAATCCATCGGGAATGCGGCGGGCACGGCACCAGCTACCCGGTGCCGGCGCCTCTCCCGCGCCGCCACTGAGGCGGCCGCAGAGCACCAGCGCCCCCTGCCGCCCGCCGCCCCGAGCCACGCAGGGGTCCGCGGTCTCTCGAGGGAAACGGGCCATGGGGAAGCCACGGCCACGGCCGCCACCAACCCCCTCCTCGCCTCGCTCCGCGTCCAGCAGCGGCCCAAGCCAGGC